>CAUYPK010010670.1:0-41084 GCA_963574355.1 Loris lydekkerianus
GAATCCACAGAGAACTCAAATTTATTAGCAAGAAAAGAACACATGACCCCATTTCAGGGTGGGCAAGGGACTTAAAGAGAAACTTCTCTAAAGAAGACAGACACACAATCTACAAACACATGAAAAAAAGCTCATCATCCTTAATCATCAGAGAAATGCAAACCATTAGATATCACCTAACCCCAGTAAAAGTAGCCCACGTAACAAAATTCCAAAACCAGAAATGTTGGCTTGGATGTGGAGGAAAGGGCACACTTCTACACTGCTGGTGGGAATGCCCACTAATATTCCTTCTGGAAGCATGTTTGGAGAATATTTAGAGACCTAAAAATAGACCTGCCATTTGATCCTATAATCCCTTTACTAGGTTTATACCCAGAAGACCAAAATTCACAATATAACAAAGACATCTGTACCAGAATGTTTATTGCAGCCCAATTCATAACTGCTAAGTCATGGAAGAAGCCCTCGTGCCCATTGACCCACGAATGGACTAGCAAATGGTGGTACATGTATACCATGAAATACTATGCAGCCTTAAAGAAAGATGGAGACTCTACATTTTTCATGTTTACATGGATGCAGCTGGAACAAAGTATCTCAGGAATGGAAGAAAAAGTATCCAATGTACTCAGCCCTACTATGAAGCTAAATTATAGCTTTCACATGAAGGCTATAACCCAACTACAGGACAAGACTATGGGGAAAGGGCCAAGGAAGGGGAAGGGAGGGGGGAGGTTTTAGTGGAGGCATGGTAATGGGTGGGGCCACATCTATGGTGCATCTTAGAATGGGTACAGGCGATTGCACTAATGTACACAGCTATGATTTAACAATAAAATAATAATAATAATAATAATTAATCGTATAAAAAAAATTAGACTCCTAGATACTACTTCCCCATCCATGAACTCAGGTGGCTACCCCACCCCAGAGAATATAGGTGTTACTTCCTGGAGGGTTGAATCAGAGAGACCTGAAGCTGGGGACATAGACCTGGTGGAGATGAAGATAACATGGTAGAAAATGAAAGACTGCACACTAAATGGTGACTCTCCCAGTCCCTTTCCCCATTTGGTCCCAAGAGCATTTGCAGCCAGATAATAAGACATCCACCCCAACAACCAGAAATAAAGCTGAGACAACTAAACCACCTAAAAGTAAAAAGACCTACAAACTCTAAAATGGGGAGGCTCCAATGCATCACTTTTTGGTGTGGCCTTCTAGGAGAAGCCCCACTCACAACCCAGGGTCCCCAGGCAGGTATTTAGAGCCTCATTCTGAATCATAAACAGACAGCCAGGGATTCTTAGACACTGAGGGGAAGGTAGAGACAGTGGCATACTGGAGTTGCTGCTTCTGCTATTGGCCAAATTTGCAGGAATTTTGCAAGCTGCTGGACACCATGTAGGTAGCTCGAAATCAGCTGTGGTAGAAGTATTTATGCCAAGGAAATGGGCAAACAAAACAGTCAAGGCTTTTCTTCTTACCTAGAAAACTGCACACCAATGGCCAGACCCTGAAAAACTCAAACTAAATCAAACAAAGTATAAAAAAGAGCAACTCGGAGAAAATGAAGAAACTGAAGAAAATTAAAATTTATATTCTCAAAGAAGCTATTGGATCCATGAACACAAATAGGACGACAATATAAAAAACAACAGCCAAAGAACAAAAAGAGACAGATCAGTGTTTTCCCCATCTCCACAATATTAATATTTTGGCTTGCAGAATTCTTTGTCATTGGGTGGGTGGTGGGCTATCCTGTGCAATGCAGGATGCTCAGCAGCATCTCTGGTCTCTCTACCCCCTAGATGCCAATAGCAATCCTCACCCAATGACAAAGAATTCTGCACAGGTTTTGTTTTGTTTTGTTTTGTTTTGAGACAGGTCTTGCTCTTGCTCAGGCTGGTCTTGAACTCCCAAATTCAGACAATCCACCCACCTCGGCCTCCCAGAGTGCTAGGATTACAGGCGTGAACCACCATGCCTGCCCACTCCTTGATTTTGTTCTCCTATCTCTGTCTTTCAGAAGTGAGTCAACCACCACAGGACAGTTAGTCATGAGGTGTGCAGTTGGCAGGCACACAGGTGAACTCATCACCATTACAAAGTTCATCTCAGTGCAGCTGCCAGACAGGTGTTGCCTGCCCTTAAAGTTCCTCCACCCAGTCCCTGAAACGAAAGGGAGCTGGCAAAGCAGAGCCTGTGCCTATGGCTGGCACTTTGCACAACATTTAGTTTTTAGAGGATTGTGGTCCAAAGGGGTAAGGGGCATGGCCCAGTTGGTAATGGGATCAGAATCCAAAGACTCCCCAGAGTCCCTTCCTATACCTGACTACACCCACCCTTCATCGGAAGGCTGAGCCTGCCCCTTTGCTGAGCCTCCCCTCCTCACTGGACATGGTCACTCCCAAGCTCAAAGCTCCACCATGACTCCCATTGGGCAAAGGACACAATTCCTGCCCCTTGACCCGGCAGGTATGTCCTTACAGGTCTTGGGTCTCACTTTCCACACAAACAATTCTCTTCCCCTCCTGTGATCCAGAGGCAGGAATGCTCCTGTTCTTGGTCCACACCCTACATTTTCCTTCCTGTGGGAATCTGCATAAACCACGCTTTCTGCCAAGAATGCCTTCCCTTGCCTTTGCATATGGGCAAATTCTCTCCCTCCTTTCAGGCCCAGGTCAGATGAGTTGTCCAGTTGGTTGGTGACCACCCCTCAGGGACCCTGGGCTCCTGATACCTAAGCAAGGGGTGAGTGCGAGGCCCGAATGGAAAAAAAAAATAAGGAATGGAGTTGCCCGTGGGCCAGTCCTGGGTGGACTTGACAATGCCTCTGAGTTCCTGCGCAGGCACCCTGTTCCCCTGTGGGGGCAGCCTCAGACCAAGGGATGAATCTGACTCCAGCCCTGTTCACTACATGGTCACTATATAACTGTAGTCGGGGGATATTTTTACTGTTTGTACCTCTATAAACCAGGGACAATTTTCATTCTAGAAACTACAACTTGCTCTTTCCCAAGCCCTTCTACCACTCTCGTTCTTTTCCAGTTTTCAAAAAGAGCTTGAGGAATGGTCAAAATGGATGCAGAGGAAAACTGGGTGGCTCTGGACCTCACCCATGAGACATGCAGACCCCCGGGAGGCCTTCCGGGTCCTGCCTGACCCAGGAAGTGCTGGCTCCTCAACTTCAGCTGGGAACTGTCCACGGCACCAAGGCTTTCTAGAATTTGGAGCCACTGGGCCTGAGGACACTGGGCCTGCCCAGGACCTCCAGGAGGGCCAAGGAAGGAGGCATAGCCTCCTGCCAGTGGGGGCCACTGACTCTGCGTGGCTCTCAGCTCAGCCATGGCCACCTCCAGCTTGCCATACACTTTCACTTCCATTTTCTCATCCATCTCTCATAGTTGTTCCCAGGTAGAAATTAACATTCCCGTCCTATCATTTTGAGGAAAGCAGGCTCTGAGAAGCTCAGAGAGAGACACCCAGGAACAAGGGGCAGAGGGTGTCCCTGGAAAAGCCTTGGCCTGGGCCCCTAACTACACCCACAGAGCAGACAAGAGCCCAGCCCAGTGTCTGGTGCAAGCCCAGGGGACTCAAAGGCCCAGGCTTCCTGCTGTGGCCCCCAGTACCCCTCCCAGGCTGCTTCATCCTGTACACAGATATGAAGGCAAATGGCCATGGGCTTGGGTTCCAGCATTTCATGTATTTGCAGTGCAACTCCAGGCAGGCCCTTTCCCCTCCCTGGGCCTCAGTTTCCCCTGCTAAAAAGTGGCACAAGTCCACCTGCCTGTCATAGCCCCTTGGGTCAGTGGGATCTCAGCACTCACTGAGCCCTGCCTTGTGACTGCTGCCCCACCCAGCAAGGCCCACCTTAGTGGTGAGGCCTGGCCCTGGCTCTCAGCTGGGTCTCCACCTTATCCCCAGGGCAAGGAGATGTGCCAGAGCTGAGAATGGGCCACAGCAAGGGGGCCTGGCTTGGTCTCTGCTTGACACTTCCTAGTACCAGCTGAGGTGGCAGTGGCCACAGGCCCAACTCTGCCTCAGGGGTTCTTTAGGTTCTTTCTGACACCCAGAAAAATTAACTAGCTCTCCAAAGTCAGGGTGGATCTGGAACTTAGAGCAGCAAGTAGGAGCCCGGGTTGGCTACTCAGCACCGTCACCCCCACATTACAGAAGACAGCAGGGCCACACAGTGGGCTGGACTCAAGCCCAGGTCTTTCTAACCCAGCTTGTGGTCACCCCTCTGCCCAGCACTCCCACCCAGCTTCAGGGGAGTGGTGAGACCAAGCTCACCTTGGTCTCAAACCCCACCCTATTCCTGCCGCATAATACCCCTAGCCAGGAGACCGCCATGCCCTGCCAAGGTAGCCTGGGAGTCCCTACCTGTGCCCCAGAAGAGACTGCAGAGGTGGCAGATGGGCGCCGTCTGGGGCCTGTAGCAGCACACTGGCAGACTTTGCTACCATCTCTGTCTCCCCTGAGCAATCATTAACCCTGCCAGAGACCACACCTCCTGGGATGGAGCTGGCTCCTCAAGAGGCACTGACCACAGTTGTTGATTGGGGGCTGGGGAGGATCAAGACTATAGGCTCATACTCTCTCAGGGCTGGAGGCCCAAGTTGCAGGAGAAGGGGCCTGACAGAAGCTGAGCCCAGAGGACTTGGGAACAAGACTGGGCTCTGCAGCTGGCCAGAGGCAGGAAGGGTAACCACTGGAGGGCTATGCTGGAACACTCTGTCCACTCTCCACTACAAGTGTCTTCAGTGACAGGGGACTCAGAGGCAAGGTGACATGGGTCAGATCAGGAGAGAAAACTGTTAAAAGAGTGTGAATCAAACATCTAGACTCCAGAATGAGCCTTGTGGGGTGCCCACAGTCATGCACCTTAGAACCTGTGGTCATGTATCCCCTCCACTCAGACCCACAGTGAGCATCTACACACCCCCAGGAGCTTCATCTACCCCTAGGCTGGCTTTAAACTCTGTCTCCTGTCTGGAGGCCAAGCTGTCCCTGGGTTGATGCAGAGAAGGAGACCCTGGGCACAATTTTCTTAAGGTGCATGCCCAGTGCCTTGTTGTGTACTGGGTGACTCCCATGGTTCTCATGGGCAGGTGACATGTCTAATCCCTGGCCTCAAGTGCTACTTATTCTGGGTGGTGGCCTGGGGAAGCCACCGTCCCTCTCTGAGCTGAGCTGCCTGTATCTGGGCTTCGGGTACTGGTTATTCCCATACCTGCAGGGAGCCTGTAACAGTGGAGCCTCTCAGTAAGCCCCAGGCCCACCAACAGACCATAAGATAAAAATCCTGGGACTTGCCAGGTGCAGTGGCTCACACCTGTAATCCCACCACTGTGGGAGGCTGAGGAGGGAGAATTGCTTGAGCTCAGGAGTTCAAGACTTGCCTGAGTGAGTGAGACCCCGACTCATGAAAAAAATGGAAAAACCCAGCCCAGCACCACAGCAAGAACCTATAATCCCAGCGGCTTCCAGAGGCTGAGGTAGTGGGATGCCCACAGCCGGAGTCTGAGGTTGCAGTGAGCTACCATGCCACTGCACTCTGCTCAGGGGCATAGGGTGGGATTCTGTCTCAAAAAAAAAAAAAAAAAAAAAAAAAAAAAAATCCTGGGACTCCAGGTGAGTCCTAGGGAAGGCTGTCCTCAGCCTCCCAAGAGGAGTTGGAATAACATTTATTGAATACTCACAGAGGACTGTACCTCATGTCCTCACTGAAGCCTGACATCACCTGGACAGGCAGGGGCTTGTATCATCACACCCACTCTACAGAGGAGAAAACTGAGGCTCAGAGAGAGGGAGTGGCTGTGTCCAAGTGCCCCAGGGAGCAAATGGCTGAGCCAGGAGCCAACTATGACCAAAGGGCCCTGTGATATGGGAAGGGCAGGGGAGCCGCTCAGTCCTCCACACTCCTTTCCCTGACTCCCCTGTCCCCTGGCAGTGGCACCTGATGTTCCAGTTGCCCAACGGCCCTGACCCCTTCCATGGTAACAAACCCCTAGTTTTCCTTCGGGGTAACTTCACTCTCCACTCTCCCCTACTCCATGGTGGGCATGTGTTGAGGCCTGGCCAGTCAAATGACAGCATCCCCCTGGCCAAGTGATTGCATTAGGTTGGGACATGTGACCAATGCTGGGCCAGTAAGAACCAAGGGGACCCAAACAAAAGACTTTTGTTGGAATAGTTGAGAGAGAACCTCCTTCCTCCCTGCTGGGATGTCTGAGCCTTCTGACAGCTACCTTACTACCACAAGGATAAAGTCTGACTGAGAAACAACCTAAGACTGAGTAAAGCAGAGCTAAGAAACGGAGCCTTGTGACTTTATGTGAGGCCTTGGACGCAGGCATGCCTGAAGACACATAGCACCGGATGTTTCATAACTGAACCAATACATTCCCTTTTCTGCTAGACCTGGTTTCAGCAATGACTACAATCTCCCTTAAGGCAGGAAGTCCCCTGTCGCTATAGCACCCCACCCATATGCTAAGGAAGAGGCACAGACAGAGTTGAGTTGAGAGGCCAGTGTTTGAACCTGTTTCGCCAGCTCCAATTGTTAAGCCCCTTGGATCCCCTATTCCTCCCTATTGCATGATATCAGGCATCCCCATTTGTAACTCAAAGAAAATAATATTACCTACTTCATGGGATTTTTTGTGAGAATAAAATCAGATGATAGAGAATGACTCCTGGCATGGGGCCTGCATGTGGCATGGAGCCTACCTACTGCTCAGGGGTCCCATAGCACTGAATCCACAACTTTATTATGGAACATGCTCACTGTCATGCCACCACTGGGTGGCTTTCCTCTCCTGAGCAGGAACATGTCTTACACACTCAACATAAGGATGTTTCCATCAACAGTGGACTGCATATATGACAGTGGTTCCCCAAGATTATAATATTTTATATTTTTCTGTTTCCACCCAGGGTTCTTTCTTCTGTTGCCAGTAGCACTCTTGCAAGCACAGTGAACGTTCATAAAACTCACTGACTTTCTGTAAGGTGAGTGACCAAGCACCAACCCCACAAAGTGACACAGTACAAGAAGGCTAAGGAAGTCTCTGTGCACCCAGGGAAGGTGATATTGTGGCAGGAGGCAGAGTGTCTATGATGGGCACACCAAGTCAATTTTCAGGAAAAAGCTAACACTACAAAGAAGATTATCCTGAGGCCTATGTGTATGTTGAGCCCAACTGCAGATCTAGAAGACTGGTAGGCTCGGCACCCATAGCTCAGTGGTTAGGGCACTGGCCACATACACTGAGGCAGGCAGGTTCAGTGTATTGCTAAACAACAATGACAACTGCAACAACAAATAGCTGGGCATTGTGGCGGGCACCTATAGTTCTAGCTACTTAGGAGGCTGAGGAAAAAGAATCACTTAAGTCCAAGAGTTAGAGGTTGCTGTGAGCTGTGAAGCCATGCACTCTACTGAGGGTGACATAATGAGACTCTGTCACAAAAAAAAAAAAAAAAAAAAAAAAAAAAATTGGCTTGGCGCCTGTGGCTCAAGCCGCTAAGGCACCAGCCACATACATCTGAACTGGCGGGTTCGAATCCAGCCTGGGACTGCCAAACGACGACAATTGGCTGCAACCAAAAAAATAGCTGGGCGTTGTGGCAGGCGCTTGTGGTCCCAGCTACTTGGGAGGTGGAGGCAGGAGAATCACTTGAGCCCAGGAGTTGGAGGTTGCTGTGAGCTGTGATGTTATAGTATTCTACCCAGGTTGACAGCTTGAGGCTCTGTCTCAAAAAAATAAAAATAAATTTAAAAAAATAAATAAAAGAATGCTAGCTATTAAGAGACACAAGCATTTTGAACTTGGAGAAAATAAGAGACGGGCCAAATGATCCAATTCAAATCGTCATCTTTTGTTTTACTATGAAGACAATAAAATCTTGAGGTTATGTTCACTTTATTTGGTTATATTTGGTCTTTTGGGAGAGAATAAAGAAGAGCCATCGATAAAATTCCCCCTACCCCCTGAAGGAAAATTACGTTTTGTGAAAAAAAAAAAAAAACACTGTATTTTTACTGTCCCTTTTCCATGTTATGTTTCAAAACAAATATTTAACCACTGTGTTATAGTTCCCTTTAGCATTGAGTACAGTAACATGCTGTACAAGTTCATAGCCTAGGAATGTAGGAGGCCATCCCATCTACGTTTGTCTGAGTATACTCTATGATGGTTGCACAACGACAAAATCACCAGATGGCCCATTTCTCAGAATGCATCCCCATCGTTAAATGACAGGCATTTTTTTTAAGATAGAATTTCATTCTGTTTCCCTGGGTAGAGTACAATGGCAACCTTGAACTCTTAGACTTGGTGATCCTATTACCTCAGTGAGCCACCTTGTCCTGGCCTAAGTGACAGACTTTTAACAGGGTAATTTGTTTCCCAATCCACCAAATTTAAAACAGATTAATAGGCTGGGCATGGTGGCTCATGCCTGTAATCCTAGCACTCGGGGAGGCCAAGGCAACTCAGGAGTTGGAGACCAGCCTGAGCAAGAGTGAGACCCCATCTCTACTAAAAAAGAAAAAAAAAAAAAAAAAATAGAACTAGCAGGGTGTGGTGGTGCATGCCTGTAGTCCCAGTCTCAAAAAAAATAAAGGCTCAGCACTTATAGCTCAAGTGGCTAGGGTGCCAGTCACATACACCAGAGCTGGCAGGTTTCAACCCAGCCTGGGCCTACCAAACAACAACGACAACAACCAAAAAATAGCCCAGAAGTGTGGCAGGCACCTGTGGTCCCAGCTACTAGAGAGGCTGAGGCAAGAGAATCACTTAAGCCCAAGAGTTTGAGGTTGCTGTGAGCTTGATGCCACAGCACTCTACCCAGGGCGATAGCTTGAGACTCTGTCTTCATAAAAAATAAATAAATAAATAAATAATAAATATAGTAATCATAAAGTTTGTTCCAGAAAATAAATAAATAAATAAATAAATATATCACCTTGAAGTTCTGGGTATTTGCAGAGGTGGGCCATGAAACAAGTTAGGAGCTTCCCAAGAGGAAAGGCAAAAAGGAAAATGGGCTCTATTAAGTACAACATCTATCTAGGGTCTGGAAGTTACAATGCAATTCTGAGCTTTGGGACTCATGAAGCATTTCCTCTTTTCCTTTAAAAAAAATGTTTTTTAAATTTTATTTATTTTATGTTGTTGTTACAGTTTTGGCTGGGACTGGGTTTGCATGCCACCCTCAGTATGTGGGACCAGTGCTCTACTCCCTGAGCCATAGGCGCTACCCGCATTTCCTCTTTTTAAGAGGAAAGGATGTTATAGAAGGTTGGATAGCACCTGATGTAACTATTACAATGTCATGGTTAACAGACCAGGCTCAAGGGTCAGATTGCAGGATTCAGTTTTTGAGGGGGTTAGTTACATAACCTCTCCAAGCATCAGTTTCATCATCTGTAAGTTGTCAGTAATGCATGACGTTGCCTCTGGAGGTGGCAACCTCCAGATGTAATGAAGTCATACATTTAATATCTTAAACACAGCACCTAACAGAGTAAGATCTCAATGAATGTTACTTTTTGTTATGGTGTAGTGGTGGTGGTTGTGTTACTATTACTAATATTATCTCATTTAATGTTCCCAATATGTCCCTCTATTATAGATGGAAAAATAGATGCCTGAGCTGGTTAGATCACCACCCAAGACCAGGCTGGCACTAGGTAGCAGAACCTGGCTATTAGTACTTTACCTATGGAACCATTCTTGCCACTGACGTTCCTGGCATGGCTACCAGATTTCTCTCTGAAGGAAGCAGGCAGTAATCATTGCTGGTGAAGGAGGAGAGGCCCAAGGCTCCAGGCTCTAGCTCTGCCTCAGACCAAGTGACCATGGCACTCTAGCCTGGTCTCTCTGCCCTGCCCCAGAAAGGGTAGATCGAGACCCAAGATCCTGCCCTCCCTCCATGTTCTTATGGTTGGAGCCAACAGCTCCAAGTCACTGCTCCAGGTGTCAGAAGGTGTGTCCCGGCCTACCCAGGCCTTTGGACAGCACCTGGACGAGCCAGGTGTGGCCAAATTGTCTGATGGCCATCTTAGACACCTATCCACAAGGCAGCTTAAAGTTCACTGTGCTCTAGGCCGAGATGATCCAAGTCTGAGTAACAGGTGCAGGTGCAGGTCCAGGGTTGGCTCCATAGAGCAGTAGACAGCCAGGCAGAAGGTGGAGCTGGGTGGCATCTGTGGCTCAGGTGATAGGGTGCCAGCCCAATATACCGAGGGTGGAGGGTTTAAAACCGCCACTGGCCAAACTGCAACAAAAAAATAGCCAGGCAGCTGTAGTCCCAGCTATTTTGGAGACTGAGGCAAGAGAATCACCTAAGCCCAGGAGTTGGAGGTTGCTATAAGCTGTGAAGCCATGGCACTCTACTGAGGGTGATAAAGTGAGACTCTGTCTCAAGAAAGAAAGAAAGAAAGGAAGGAAGGAAGGAAGGAAGGAAGGAAGGAAGGAAGGAAGGAAAGAAAAAGAAAGAAAGAAAGAAAGAAAGAAAGAAAGAAAGAAAGAAAGAAAGAAAGAAAGAAAGAAAGAGTGGAGCTAAGAGCTCAGGAAATGGACTAAGACAAGATGGGTCCTAATTCCTTCCCCCACCACTTACCAGGTGGGGACTTTGGGCAAGGCACTTCATCTCCCTGAGGCTCAATGCCCTCATCTGTAAAAGGGGCACAATGCAGACTCCAATTCATAGGTTATAAGGATTAATGATGTAACACAGGCTCAGCACCTGTAGTTCCAGCGGCTAGGGTGCCAGCCACATACACCAGAGCTGGTGAGTTCGAATCCAGCCCAGGACCCACCAAACAATGACAACTACAACCAAAAAATAGCTTAGTGTTGTGGTGGGTGCTTGTAGTTCCAGCTACATAGGAGGCTGAGGCAAGAGAATCACTTAAGCCCAAGAGTTTGAGGTTGCTGTGAGTTGTGACGCCACAGCACTCTCAAAAAAAAAAAAAGAAGAAAAATGATGTAACACATAACAGGGCAAGTAATAATGTGCACACCAGGTAACAATTTAGATATGCATCATTCCTTCATAGGCAATCTCAAATGTGTGTTTGTTTTTAGAGACAGAGTCTTGCTCTGTTGCTCAAGCTGGAGTGTAGTGGTGCCATCTTAGCTCAAAGCAGCCTTGAATTTGTAGGCTCAAGAAATCCTCCTGCCTTGGCCTCCCAAAGCTCTAGAATTGTAGATGTGAGCCACAGTGCCTGTGTCTGCCCAAGTGTATGCGTTTAGAGAAATGTGATCAGAAGAACTTCTCATTGCCTGTCTTTGCTATGTGCACCCACTATGTGCTAAAAATTTGACCAAACTGAAATCAAGTGCTAGCTTGCCCCAGACTATCTATATGTCCTTGGTCAAATCATTCCCTCTCTGATCAGCCATTTCTTTATCCGCAAGGTGCAAATACCCTAGCCCCCACTCTAGTGTACCGCCTCGCCAGTAACCTGGAGTGAGGGTGGGGAGCCAGGGCTGAGGGTGGGTCTTTGGTGAATGTGTCAATCCCTCAACTTCCCAGTCATCCCTCCATGTTGCACCGTGCAGAGTACAGTGTCTCTTCATTACCGTTTTACAAAGTCTCTGTGTGTCAGAGACTCACAACTTACCCTAGAAAGAACTTGGGAACCCGTTCTCTCCGTTCCCGCCCCAGAGCCCCCTTCCAGGGCACATATTCTCCCCAAAGCGCCCCTTCCAGGTGCCTGTTCTGCCAGCAAATATAAGCTGTGAAAATTAAGTCGGTCTCGAGGCAGCTGTCCAACTGTCTGAACAGCTCTCCACAGAGGAGCTAAATCTTGGCCTGAGAAAAGGGGGACTCGTGGGACAGTCTGTGAAAGGTGCGGTCCGCAGGGGCCACAACTACTTGAACCCGCTGAAGATGCAGCCCTCAGTGGCCTGAGACGCCTAGAGCGGGGTGGGGGTGAGGCGGCGGAGCTACCCGCGGGGTCCCGGCCCGAGCAGGTGCCGCCCAGCTCTGATCCAGGTTGACTCCAGCGAGCTACAGAAGGTGTGCGGAGGAAGTAGTAATCCCTCCCACTCGGCCGGCCGCCCTTTCTTCTTGTCATCAGAGTCTCCCAACCTCCACCTAAAGAAGGTATCATCACTTCCATTTTGCAGACAGGAAAACTGAGGCTCAGAAAATGACCGAAAGGAGAACACCAAGATCTGCTGACCCCAGGGCCAGTTACTTGTGTATCTACCCCCGGCCTCGCCCCCTTCCCAGGCTGACGAAAGGGGAGCCAGCTCTCCCGGATACGAATGACCACAGGAGTCGTATTTTTTTTCCTATTTTCACAGCCGAGGATATTGAGCCACTCAACCCGCGTCTCAGAGGCTGTAAGTGGGCGGCTCTGGCGTTTCGTCCTTGGGCGCCCTTTGCCGCTTGAGGCAAGGTGGGCGTGGTCGAAAGTCCGTCCACCCTCCCACCTGTCCCCTCCCCACCGCTTGGTGCAGTCCAGGCAATTCCATTCGAGCGGGAGGCAGCAAAGCAGCGTGGGGCCCCCGCGCGCGCCCAGATGGTGAGGTCCGCGGACGGCTCCACTGCACAGAGCCAAAGGGGGGGGGTCGCTGCAGGCGGCGCGCGGGCCGCAGCCGGACTGGGACTCTAGGCTGCAGCGGGAGCGACGCGCCGGCCGCCGGGTGGGGGTGGAGCCCCTCCGCGGCCCCAGGTAACGCCCGGCCCAGACCCCGCGCCTAGAGACTCAGACCCGGGACCAGCGAGAACGAAGCGATGGGGGGGCCGCGGGCTGGCAGAATAGCGAAGGGGCTTCCCGTAAGGCCTCTCCCTGCTCCCGCCTGGCCGGAGCTCTGTCCCGGGTCCGGGAACCGGAGCTACGTCGCGCCGCTTGCTGCCGGTCGCTAGGTCCAAGTGTCTCAGTGCAGGAGTCCCGGGGAACTACAAGTCCCAGCGTGCCCCGCGGCCCGCGCGCGCTGCGACCACAGCCTTGGCGGGTCCGGGCTTCAGCCCCTCTGCACCCAGTGTGGTCGCTACTGCATTTTGGATGTCCGAATGCCGATGGGTCCAGAAAAGGTCTATGTCTTGCCCAAGGTCACAGAGTTTCCGTTGCCTGAAATCCACTGAGCTCCAGTCAAGCTGGTGTTGGGGGTAGGGGACGCTTAAGATGGAAGAAAAAACGGGGAATTGTCCCTAATTCTGCCAGGCACTTCACTCCCGCAGCCCTGGGTTTTCTTCTCTGCATAATGTGTTGACGGTTCTTGCACCCATTGCAGGCCCTGTGGGTTCCCGTGGCAAGAGCTGCGGGGGGGGCGGGGTGTCAGAAAGGGGCCTCCTCCACGCCACACCCACAAAATGCACACATCCAAATGCAGACCTAAACCCGGTACAGCCCGAGGGGCGCACAACAGTGAGACCCACTATTGACTCAGTGAGGGAGGTACTCTCCCCCCCATATTACACCTGGACAAACAGCCTCGAGGAAGTTAGTGGCTTCCTCAAGGTCACAGAGCTAAGAGGCAGAGCTGGCTGACTTTGGAGGCTCTGTATTTAACCATCTGTGTAATTCTGCCCCCTCAGCCTATAGGAGACGTATAGCAGAGCTGAGCTCATACTAAGAGCTCAATAAATATTATTATAATTTGCCCAGTTTTTCAGAGAGACTGACAAGAGAAGCCAATAACTTACCCAAGGTCTCAAAGCTGGAGCCAGAGTGCTGTACATATGAGCCCCAGACTAGGAAGACCTCTACAGACACCTTGCCCTCACCCTCATCAGCACAAGCATAGACACTTCTTTTTAAGGGAGCCAAAGCTGGCTGGGAGGGTGAAGGAGATCAGGTGTGTTGAGGCCTGTGTGGCAAGGACTTGGCAGGGGCCAGTCTACACCCTGGTATGTGAAGCTCTAGGCTGGAGTCTGATGCTCTGTGGTATCTTGGAGGTCTGAGTTATGACCTAGCTCTACTAGGCTGTGCTGTGTGTCCCTGGGTGGTTCCACAGTCTCTGTGTTCCCCTAGCTTCATCTTGGGTAGTTTATTGGACCTTCCTCTTTGGAAGAAGGTTTGAGGGGGACTTGGAAGAAAGGAATGGTATACTTTCTGACCCTGAGAGAGGGAGCAACCAGTGGTTCAGGCTCTTGGGTAGGTGGAACCCAGCAGGAAATGATGACCACGCCCTCTTCTTCCCCCTCAACCTGCCCAAGTCCCTCCCATCCACTTAGGAGGCCTGGAGGAGGAAGCTGGAATGTAGCATCAAGTGCTTTGAATCCGTCTCTGGCCTACTCTGTGTGATTAGGAGCCACCCACTAGTCCCAGAGCCTCTGTGGTCTCCTTTTGCCCTGGTACTCTGTGCTTTTGATTATTGATTTGATTATGGGGACCCTGTATTGGCATTTGCATTGCATGAACCAAACAATGAGAAATTAGAATGTGATCTCAAGTTTGCACCTCAATGGCTTTGTGACACAGGGAGAGTTTCAGTGTCACCTCATCTGTAAAATGGGGCAAATGGTGGGACCTCCCTCTTAGGTCATTGTGAGAGGATGGATAGGATGGGGTTAGAACTCCGTTTCTCCACAGAACCTCACAGGAGATGCAGAACAGAGGTGAGTTACCCCACTTGTGGTTTCTGGAGCTTTCAGATTCTGTGATGAGGGAAGCTACTTCCTAATTCTGAACTACTTTCCTCCCAGTAAGATGAAATTAAATATTATGTGCCTTGGGGAGTAGGGTGATGGGATTGAGACAACGCAGCAGGTATGCAGCACATCCCCACACCAGGGTTCCAAAGCGTAAGACTCATCGTGAACCTAAAGAGGGATTCAAAGAAATGTTCAGATTTCTGCCTTCTCTTGAAAAATTGTAAAGTCTGGGAAAATTATTTCCCCATTTCGACTTGCTGCAGAGTGTTTTTGCATGTGCCTATGAATTTATGGTTAGGGGAGATACTGTTATTGGCCTCTGGCCATAGGGGAAACCCCAAGGGACTATGGGGATTTTCTGAGGGCTTCCTGGGGCCAGGACCAGGCTCTGGGAAATGTAAATAAGAGGATAATGCCTAAGACAAAACAGGGCAGGGATTTCCTAACCCTGGAAGATCAGGGGCAAACCCAGAGGCCCTTCCGTGGGCATCAGCCACCCAGGCTGGAAGCAGGCAGGAGCAGTCCATGGAAACAGCCTCCTGCTGTCATGGTGCAATGTGATAATAACCCTACTATAATGAGGAAGCCAGAGCAAGCTGACAGGTCTGGGAAGGCTCAAAGTGGGCAGTCTTTGAGTTAGCCCCAAAATTTGAGCCAGATTTTGTCAAAGGTGGGTAGGGGATATTGAGGACACATTTCTATTAGGCAGTGTGAACGACACAATCAGAGGTTTGGTGACTTAAAAGAATGTAACTAGATTGAGACTAGAGGGTTGCTTTTGGAGGATGGGGGTGGTAAGGTATTTTCACTATGTGGACTTGGACAAGTCACTTCATCTCTTTGAACCTCAGATACTCATCCATAAAATAAGGCTGGATTATATCTGTGATGTGAGAGGTGGTTATTGAATGAGACATGCAGTGATTGTGACAGGGTTATATGCACATTAAATGGCATGAGGTGAAGGTCAGGGTGCATCTAGCCCTGTGTTCAGAGATGGAGAAATTCAGCACAACTGGAGACATCACAAACAGCTTCCTGTAAGAGGTGAGATGGGAGGAGAGCTTCATATGGCAGAAAAGAGGAATGGGATGGTAGAAAGGAAGACAGAGGGCATCCTAGGCAGACAGGCCAGCCTGAGCAAAGGCAAGAAGGTGGCAAGTAGGGAACACCAGAGGGAGCACCACCATGATTGTGGGAGAAAGGATAGGGAAAGATGAGCTTGACAGATTTAGACAGGGAGGGCTTGTTAAGTGCAGTCTCCAGGGCCAGACCTATGTGCAGTTGGCTGGGAGCCACTGTAGGCACTATCCCCATAAAGGAAACTGGGATAATCTTGCAAATGTAGGTACCTTCAAATGTGGGGAGGGTTTTCTAATTGCTCTTACATAGCAGAGAAAATGAAAGGTTGAAAGCCATAGTGGGTGAAGAATTGATGATAAGGAACTAGTTGAAGACATCACTTTGTATATTCACACTTATTTGCAAGCACATGTAGTTTTAACTGTGATGGATAGAGTTTGGCATTCCAGGTAATGTCTGTAGCACAGCATCATGAACTTGATCTTGCATTGCTTAGAGATATGCAGATAGCCTATCAGGTACTGTATCTTTAATCATTGTGTTGCTGGTTGCATATCCATAATCCACATGATACTAGTTTGGGTCTAAACCTTGCAATAAGGACGTCTGTTCCCCAAACTTCCTTCTGATGGTTTCCACTGGGTACCTTTCTTTCTTTTTTCTTTGAGACACAGTCTCACTACATCACCCTCAGTAGAGTGCTGTAGTGTCACAGCTCACAGCAACCTCCAACTCTTGAGCTTACGCAGTTCTCGTGCCTCAGCCTCCCAAGTAGCTGGGGCTACAGGCGCCTGCCACAATACCCAGCTATTTTTTTTGATGTAGTTGTCCTTGTTGTTTAGCAGGCCCTGGCTGGGTTCAAACCAGCTGGCGCCCTAACCACTGAGGCAGATGCTATCAGGCAGGCAACAGAGAGAGGGCCCCAAAAGGAGCCGGCTGCTGAGCCTGGTTATCTTTCTTGAAGGGGGATTTCTGACCCCAAGGGAACAAAAGTTTTTATGGCTTAAAAGACTTATAATAGACTCTTTTATAATAGTTTACTTTGAAATTTTCAGTAGGTTATACTGCGTAGGACTTTTAAAAGAGAAAATATATACAATAGTCTATCTTCCTGTTTTCCCTGAGGATGATTGTATATCCTTCCAGAAATATTATATGCAAATGTGATATATGCCCAATTAAAACTAACAAAAAACCTGATACATACTGTTACACCTGTTCAACATCTTGGTTTCAATTTTTATTTTTAAATTTGGGTTTATGAAATATATCAAAGAAACAAATGAACCCCTCACCCCTGCCCCAGTAACCCACCACATAGGTTTAACAGATGTTAAACATTATGCACTGGTGCCTTGTTATGGCTGTGTTGGAGGTATCTGCATGTCCCTTGCAGCTGCCTCTTTGTGGTAGCTGCACACCAGTACAGCTATTAAGTATACGAATGCACCCATAATTCTTTATTGGGCCTATCCACAACTCTCGGATATTCAGGTTATTACTGATTTTTTCTTATAATTGGGTAATATGCATACTCCACTTTGGATAATGTCAACCTGGAGAAGCATCGAGGCATAAGAGAATGAGACTTTGGCTTGGGTTTAAATTCTTACTCCATCACACTTACTAGCTATGTGATCTGGGGTAAGTGAAGGCCTCACTTTCCCCATCTGTAAAATGGACTACCTGTAGTAATTCCTCCGTCTCATAACCGCTGAGAGTAGAAAACTAAAACATAGAGGCTTCATTTTGCTTAGTTCCCCAGTTCCCCTGAGAAGGGAGCTCTCTGCGAAGACACCAAGCTTCCAGGCCCAGCGACTGCAGTTTTGCCTCAAACTATTATCTGTTCCCCGCCTCTTTCCCCTGGCCGTGCAGGGGGCGGGGCGGTTAAATGTCTCTGTGACGTTAGCGCGCGTCGGACCAATCCCCGCGCCTGTCAGACGTTAGGTTGTTTGCATGGGTCGCCCGCCATTGGTCTGTTGGGCAATCCAGGCCGTCCCAGATTTTTAAAGCCGCCGCGTAGTATAAACAAGAA
The DNA here is from genome assembly GCA_963574355.1 of Loris lydekkerianus. Classification (NCBI taxonomy): domain Eukaryota; kingdom Metazoa; phylum Chordata; class Mammalia; order Primates; family Lorisidae; genus Loris; species Loris lydekkerianus. The sequence goes on from CAUYPK010010670.1 coordinate 17,747, forward strand.
GATGTGGGGCGGCTGGGACCTGATGTCACCGCGGCGCTGCAGCTCTTGGGGGTGACGTCATCTCCGGGAAGGTTGCCGGTCCAGGGCTGTTAGGTCCATCCTAAGCATTTGGGGAGAGTTGCGAGGCTGGTCCCGCCCCGTCGAAGGTCACCCCATTGCAGTTAAGTGTCCCAGGCGCTGCCGCATCCCCGAGGAGGGGACTATGACACAGTAAGTCCGTGCTGCGGCTCTCCCAACAAGTCCCATCTCTCTGGCAGGGAAACTGAGCCTCAGAGACGCGAGTGAGTTTTCAAGTTTGCATGGCATGTTCGCGTTGCAGCCGATAAGCCTTTCTCACCCCGGGGTCTCTTCATCTTCAGGTCAGGTCATGTTGCCCCGCCCCTTGCTTTGACTATTGCTGCGGTCACTTTAAGTACGAAGGTGGGCGCGAGAAGGTTTTTTTTAAAAAAAAAAAATCTGTCTTTTAATATGGCGGCCCACTAGTCACGTGCCTGACAGCGGCGAGTGATTGGCTCTCGTAGCCTCTGCGGGGCGGGGACGCCGCGGGCTTGCTGCCGGCTACTCTCTCCCGAAACCTTCGGGCGCGCCCCCGCGGGTACCCCCTCCCGCCCGGCGCGCGACTGCGCCGCTTCGAATGTTGTGAATCAAATGTGGGGTTTGTTACATTCCGCCTTGGTCGCGGACAGTTCTTAAAGGGCCAGCCGCCGGCAGCTGCACAAACCCAGCTGTGTCCTGCCCTGCCTCTCGCTGCTCGAGGACCTGGGCAGAGAGACTGACCGCGCGTGGGCCTCGCAAGGCAGACGCTGTAGGGCAGGCAACAAAGAGAGAGGGCCCCGGAAGAAGCCGGCTGCCCTCGGACCGGGGGTGGGGAGGGAAGCACATTGTTCCGCAGGGCGGGGGCTCTTAAAGGGTCCAGGCAGCCCCCTCCCCTCCCCGCCCCGTTGCCCAGCTTGGCGGTCTAGATCGGGAACAAAGGAATCGACGTGTGCCCGGGTGGCCAAAGGTGAGTCGGGGCCAGGGCCCCCAACTCCCAATTACCGCACCCCTGAAACTACTGTTTTCTTCCCCTGGGAATGGGGGCAGTCCTCTAGCTAACTCCGCAGGGGTTAATCACGGACAGTCACCTGGACTAGGGGTGGTGAAACCTCTGAAATCAGGGGCCCCTCCCCAAGGCCCCCCAAGGCCAGGCTGGGTCTTCCTTCTCGGTAGGCAGAGCGCTGCGGTTGGAGAGGAAGGAGCCGGCCCCTCCCGCTGCGGCCGCCACTTCCTTTGTTGTTGCTTTTGTCTCACGCCGAGCACATGGTCCTGGATCCTCGGCTCTTAAAGTCACAGCGGCGCTCCAGCCGCGGCGCTGCAGTTTGGCCTCCCGCCCCTAGTGTCCCTCTGAGCGCGGCACAAAGGAGTGGGAGGGAGACGAGGGAGGCCCCTCTCGGGCAGGGTGTCCGTGCCTTTCCCCCTAGCTTCATACCTAGGGAGGGGTGGGTGACTGAGGAAGCTTCCTGTAGCTTCACAACCTGTACCTGGCTCGCTTTGGGTAGGGACCTGCCTCTTAGGGACAATGGTTCCGTTCCTCCACTAATGTGACCTCCTGATTTCTTCTTGTCTTTTCTGGTTTTATTTGGGCGCTCTGGGAAGGAAAAATTTCCACCCCCATTTTACAGTTGTGGCGACTGAGGCTTATGGAAGCATAGGGATTTCCTTGACCAAGGTCACACACGGAGTCTGAGCTGGCCAAGGACTCCTTGCTTCAAGTCTTCTGGTCTAGACTTAAAGGGCCTCCAGGCACCACCCGTTGGGGTGAGCTCTTTTTGCACTTGGCCTGACTCTTTGAGGTAGGAGGGGCAGGGGAGTAAGGAGGAGGACTTCTTTTTCTGCCTCTGTCTACTCTTCCTCCTAGGGTCTGACTTTGTTCATCTTCAAAAGGGAGTGCTTCTTCCTGCAAACAGGCCACAGGCCCAAACAACAGGTCAAGGACTCCCTAGACCAGGGTCGGGGTAGCTGCTTGGGACACTGGATTTCAGAAGTTGGCTAGGGGTGGGTGTACTGCAAAGTATGGTGCCTACCTCCAAGCAAGATTAGGGGTGGGACTCCCAAGACCCCAGATCTCACTGACCGCACAACACAGAGGAGGTATGGAAAGGTAGAGCAGCTTGTTGTTTGACCTTGAGCAAGTTGCTAGCTCCTACTCTGGGCCTCATTTCTCTCCACCAACAGAACTAATCACAGGTGTCTGAAAGCAAATGCTCTCCCAATCTCCTTTATGTTTTAGAACAGAGATTTGGGATTAGGTGATTTCCTCAGATTATTGGTGCTGATGAGTCTGGGCCTGATTCTGTGGTTCAGAAGTCAGAACCAGAGTCTGAACTTAGGGTTAGGGTTAGAACAGAATCAGTCTCAGGACTTCGCTGGTTTTGTGGCCTAGAACAAATTATTTCCTTACTCTGGGCTTCCTTTTTCTCAACTGTGAAGTGGATAAGTTGCCTGTGTACCACCTCTGCTCTTGGTAGGACTTAAACAACCAAGAGCCACTCCCCTCCCAACTGGGGTATTCCCCTGTAGCAACATCTTTTCCTGCTACTCCCTACAGAGCTTGAAGTGGCATCCCTTTTTTTGCTGGGCGGGTGGGGGTGGGGGTGGAGATGGAGATCAGCATATTGTATTTTCTGACAGTGATCATTCACACCCTAACAGAGCTCCAACTTCATAAATCACTTATGTTGTCGCTTTGGAGCCTTCCGTGACATAAGTATGCACTGGGTGGTAGTTGGTAGGTTGTTCCTATTTTATAGATGAGAAAGCTGAGGCTCAGAGAGGGGAAACCATGTATGCAAGATCTTCATCCAAGAATCTAGCCAGGATTCGGGAGTGTCATGTGTAAGGGTAAGGGCACTATCACCCACAGCTGGAGGCCCTTCTGTCTGCTGGTTCGGTTTGTCAGTCCCTTATCATCTTCCCTTCCTTGAAGAGTAGGTGTCCTTTTAGAGAGCTGGCTACAGACTGATTCCCATGGGCCTGGTCTCCTGTGTGAATCCCTTGAGCTTTGGTGCTGCCCAGACATCAACAAGACAGCCTGGCACAAGAGGAGCAGTTGGGGCCCCTGGCTCAGTGGTTAATCATAGGTGTTTTATGGTCAGACTGCTTGGGTCATGTCCTAATTCACTCAGTTCCAGCCAACTGGCCTTGTACCTCACCATTGTTCCTGTGTGTTCTCTCTGAGGGTTGCCATGAGGACTTCCAAGCTGGTACATGGGAAATAACAGTTACTACTGTTAGTGTCCAAATCAGCAGAACTGTGGGTTCCCAGAATATGTGAGGTTAGCTAGGGCAGAGACTCCTAAACCCAGCTGAAGTTCTCCAGAAACTTTTGGAGAATTTGATGAAAATCTAGATGTCCTTATTCCCTAACTCTCCAGGTCTGGGGTGGGCCAGGAGTCTGTTATTTGAGTTATTTGGAGATTTCCTCAAATTCTCCCTTACCCCTTGTTTGCTGGGTTGGAGTGTCAGCAGGAATCAGGTCTGCTGTGTGTGAGGATATGCACTTGGCCCATGTCAGGGATCACAAACGCAGTCACCTGGAGTAGGAGTGAGCAGACAGAGATCAGACCTGGAGTAACTGGGAGAGAAAGCTCTTGCTGTGAGTGAAAGGGCCTAGTAGAAATGAGACCCAACAAGACCAGATTTTTTTAGTTATCTTCCTCATAATTGACAATAATGTCATTGCTGCCAGGTTGTGTGGCCTTTGACTTTTGTGATCTGCTCTCTTCAGTGTACATTTATCACATCAGGCCTGCCCTGTGCTAGACACAAATTGGTTGCTGGGCCCTGCCCACACCCTCTACTGAGTGCCAGAGCCAGGGGTTCAGTGGGAGAAGTGTGAATATACTTCCCACCTGTGTGGTCTGGGCAGCTGCTGTCCTAAAAAGTGAGAATGATACTTCCATGCAGGCTCCTTTGAAGAGCTCCTTTGCAGGCTCCTAATGACCCAAGCTTGTAGCTCTGTACAGAGGAAAGACTTCTTAACCACTGTTGCCAGGAAGGAACAAGATGTTGAGCTATTGGTCACACTGGCTCCTGGCCGTGTCAATAGGGAGCTGCTTGAACTGAGCATCAAAGATGCAAAGGAATTTTGTTAGATGGAGAAGGGTTGGAGGGGCCTTCCCAGAGACAGGAACAGGTCCTATTTGATGTATCCTTCAGTTTTGCAGGGCCTGACAGTTTCCAGAGCTTTCCCTCTCAAGGCCCCATCTCAACTTCTGAAGTTAAATAGAAGCCTGGGGTGAAACTAGGTCCCTCTAACTTCCCCCACCTGTACTCTCACCTCTGGCCTAAGGGAGGAGACCCTGCCCCAACCCGTTCCTATGCAACTTCCCCTCTTAAATTCTTGCTTCCTGTTTTTTCTCAGCAGGCCCCACTTCTCAGACTGCACCCTACCAGTGTCCCCTTCATCACCTCCTGTGAAGCCTTGGGCTGGTCCTCCCTGTTGGCAGCAGGGTGCAGGGAGAGACTTGTACTCAGCCCAGCTCCCAACTTTGACACTTACAGTGGAGCTTTAGGCAAGGCTCTTCCTCTTGCTGAGCCTCAGTTGTCTCTGTAACATGGGCTAACAGCACCTTCCTGGAAGAGATGATGAAGCCATACTTGAGTAGGCACTGTGGGAACAGGTTAAAGAAAGAACACTATCTTGCCTTGGACTGAAATCCCTGAGGGCAGGAACCAGATTAGAACCTCTTACGCGGCTCAGTGCCCGTAGCATAGTGATTACCGGTGCCAACCACATACACCGAGGCTGGTGGGTTCGAACCCGGCCCAAGCCAGTTAAACAATGACATCTGCAACAAAAATATAAAGGACCTCTTGCCTGGCAATAGAAGGAGGAAAACTGGGTTTCAGGCCTATTTTGAATCCCCCCCCTAAAGCCAATTAATTGAGAGGGAAGAAGCTGGAGGCTCCCCAAGAGCCTCCATCTGCCTGGAGGCCAAGTTGTAGCCCTTGGCATAAGGCAGAGGCAACCCCTTGTCTGTAAGCACTGGACCCCAGTGTCCAGAGGAAGACCCAGAGAGCACATGTAGCACAGGGCATGGAGAACATCATTGGTCCTGGAATCACCCTGCAGGGATTTGTTTCTGTCTCCCTGACGCCTAATGAAACAAGTGACTGGACTACTTTTGTGCTCAACATTTTTTGTCTACTTGCCTCCTAGGGTTGTGAGCCCCGGCCCAGCCCCTCCACCCCTCTACACCCCTCATGCAACCATGGGCTCTGTCAGTGACTAGGTGGCCACCCTCTGCCCCTGGGGGTCAGCGGCGATTCTCTACAGGACCCGGCAGCACTCCTGGCCAGCACTGGGGAAGGTAGGAAGGAGCTTCCTGGTCCTGGTACTGGGCTGCCAGCTTGGCTGGGACACAGAGGCGGGGAGGTGGGCACAGGGCCCTGAGCTATCTTCCCTCCTTAATGGGGGTAGTGACCCTGGCTTTTCTCCTTGCTCTGTGAATGAGTGGCCCCCCTCAGTCCTATCAGGGCCTCCTCTCTGTGGTGCAGCCCCGGCCGTGAGGGCCCCCTGGCCAGCCTGCCTGCCCAGGATGAGCACTTACCCTCCCAGCAGCCACTGCCCCGACTACCACACCTCCCGGTAGAGGAGCACCGAGCCTCGGCTCCTGCCGGCGGGAGCCCCCGAATGCTGCACCCAGCCACCCAACAGAGCCCGTTCATGGTTGATCTTCATGAGCAGGTAGGCAGAACATTTTCCTACCGATGTTGCCTCCTACCCTTTGGAAAGCCAGTCTGAGAAGCAGAGGCAGCAGAGGCCTAATTTTACCTTGCTTAACTTGTTTCATGTTCTAGGGAGGCATTATTAGCCCTGTTTTATATGTGGGTAAACTGAGGCCCAAAGAAGGGTGAGGGTCTTCCCTAGGACCACTCTGGATGACTGGCAGGGCTAGAAGCCCCTCCCTCTCAGATTCCCAGAGGGCTCTGCCTGGGGATCCTGGAACAGGGGCACAGTCTGGTCTATATCTAGGTAGGACCCCTGCTAAAGAAGGGAGGGAAGTTGGCCCTGGCGTGGCTTTTTGTCCTGAGAGTGGCCCACATGGCCAGGCTTCTTCCTGACACTTCCCTGTCTCTCTCTCCACCAGGTGCACCAGGGAGCTGTCCCTCTGTCCTACACAGTCACCACAGTGACGACCCAAGGCTTCCCCTTGCCTACAGGCCAGCACATCCCTGGCTGCAGTGCCCAGCAGCTCCCAGCATGCTCCGTGATGTTCAGTGGGCAGCACTATCCCCTCTGCTGCCTCCCGCCCCCGGTGAGTGTTTCCACCTCTTCCTCTGCCCCGCTGTCAGCCCCAGGGTCCACCCTCTAGCACTCTGTCCTAGCAGGGTAGTCCAGCAGGCACGGGCCAGCCCTGCACTGAGCTGAGCAGAGGATGCCTATTCAGGCTATCAGAGTCTCCAGCCACGGCCCTCCCCAGAACAGTGAATGTGTTTACATACAGAGATAGTGTTTCAGGATTCAAGGACCTTTCTGTACTCCAGTACCTGCCATACAAGGTGGCACAGTACAGACAGGGGCCTTAAGGGTTTAGTGACCTTCATGGGTAGCCTAGGGCAGGGATGGGACTTCCAGAGGATTTCTTGTGCAGGCCTTAGGGTTGGTGGGTATGTGTGTGCAATGGGAACCTTTTGCCAGATGGAATGGACCCAGCCCTCATCACAAGCATGGGCTCAGCCCAGATCCCATAACATTCTCTAGCTCCCCCACCCCCTCCTCTCTCGGCAGCTCATCCAGGCGTGTACCATGCAGCAGCTCCCTGTGCCCTACCAGGCCTACCCCCACCTCATCTCCAGTGACCACTACATCCTGCACCCCCCACCGCCGGCACCACCTCCCCAGCCCACCCACATGGCACCTCTTGGGCAGTTTGTATCATTGCAGACCCAGCACCCACGTATGGTGAGTCGGGATGGTTCTGACGCTAGAGGGGCTGGCATAGTGGGGACTTCCCTGTCTGACTGACTGGCTGGCTGATCTGTCCCTGCCTCTTCCAGCCCTTACAGCGGCTCGACAACGATGTGGACATGCGGGGGGACCAGCACCCTCTGGGTAGCTTCACCTATTCCACCTCTGCCCCTGGCCCCACACTGTCCCCATCAGTTCCCCTGCACTACCTGTCCCACGATCCCCTGCACCAGGAGCTGTCCTTTGGTGTGGTGAGTGCCTCCTCCAACCCCCATCCAGGCTCTAAGGCAGTTAATGGGGAGGCAGGCCACCGGGCTGACCTGCACCTGGCCCCCTTCTCACAGCCGTATACTCATATGATGCCGCGGAGACTGAGCACCCAGAGATATCGCCTGCAACAGCCGCTGCCCCCACCGCCCCCACCACCACCACCACCACCACCACCTTATTACCCCAGCTTCCTGCCCTACTTCCTGTAAGTACCAACACATCTGCCCCAGAGCTGCGATGCCCTGTTTTCCTGGGGCCGCTAGTGGTTGGACCTGGGGTTCCAGGGCCTCCAAAGTTGTCTGGCATCTTCACCAAGCCAGACATACAATGCACACACTACTAGTTGGACTCCCTGCCCTTCTACAATGTCCCAGAATAAACACCAGGGTCCCCAGCCAGAACAGTACAGAGCTCTGGGCTTTGTTTGCATGGAGGAGTTAGGGAAGCAGCTCTGTCCCACGCCTGCTGACCTTGATCCTGGGTCCCCACACTTGTCTTTCTAGTTCGATGCTGCCAATGTCACCAACAGCAATGGGGCCCACCATCAGCCTGGATCTGGATGTGGATGATGTGGAGATGGAGAACTATGAGGTCCCATAGAGCCTGTGCTGTGGGGTGGGGTTGGGAGACTAGCCCTGGACTTTGCTGACCACCTGCTCCTGCCATCTCTAGGCTCTCCTGAACCTGGCTGAGCGGCTGGGAGATGCCAAGCCCCGAGGCCTCACCAAAGCAGACATAGAGCAGCTCCCGTCATACCGCTTTAACCCAGACAGCCATCAGTCAGAGCAGACACTGTGAGTGCTGCACTCCATCTCCCCATTCCCTGTTCCTCTGAACATAGCGGAGCTGCAGTGGGACACCCCCATGTTCAGGGGAATCATACTGTATGATGCACCTTCCCTTTCCCTTGGCCATGTGTGTGGAGGTGACACTCTGTACCCCTCCCCAGGTGTGTGGTCTGCTTCAGTGACTTTGAGGCACGGCAGCTGCTCCGAGTCCTCCCCTGCAGCCATGAGTTCCACACCAAGTGTGTTGACAAGTGGTTGAAGGTAATGCAGCCCTAGCTGGCTCCCAGGTTTTTCCCATGTGGCAAGGGAGGAGGGCAGCCCTGGAGGGTTTCCCTCCTCATCCTTGTCATCATCTAAAAGTTCTGGCTTCAGAGAGCCAAGGCCCCACGAGACAGCTGAAAAGATGAGAATGGGGTGGGAGACAGGGGAGAGTGAAGCCTGATGTGTGCTACTCCCCCTAGGCTAACCGGACGTGTCCCATTTGCCGGGCCGACGCCTCTGAGGTGCCCAGAGAGGCTGAGTGAAGCCCCATAGCTGCCCAGGAGAACCCTGCCCGAAGCTCTGGAAACTTGGGGGGGTTGGGCAGGGAGGACGAGGAGGGAGTGATCCAGGTCTGCCCTGTCATTCCCACCTGCATCTCCAGAGCTGGTGCCAGGGTCAACCCCATGAGAAGCCCCTGCAATAAGCCCCTGCATTTGCCAAGCTCCAAAGACTCCTTCCCTGATCTGCCTGCCTGTCTGCCCGCCACGGAGCTGCCTGAATGTCCCTGATTTGGTCTCTTCCTGTTTGCCTTTGGGCCCCTCTCCTTTTTTTCTCCTGGCACTGCAAGCCAAGGGTCCATTCCTCCAGTATGGCTGGTGGAGATCTTTAGCTGCAGGATGGGGGTGTGTGTGTGTGGGGTGGGGGGGTGTTGCCATTCTGAGTTATCTGGTCTCTTGCACTGAAGTGGCGTGCCCTCTGTTCAAGTGGCACTGCCAGGTGCGTGGACGGTGTCGAGGCCATTCCCTGAGCCCTGAGGATGATTCCTCCTGCCTTGAGCGGACAGACTCAGGCAGTCAGCTCTGCTTAGGCTGCTGTGAGGGGTGGGTCTGGTTTCCTAGAGGACCCTCACCCCAGGTATAACATTCCAGCCCCACCTTTAGGCTGGAGAGGATCCCAGTCGGGCCTCTGGAGCAAATGGGGGACCACACATGAGCTGAGGCACATGTATCCTTAGGGAGCCCGGGGAGAGTGAGCCCCTGTGTTCCTGGTGGCTCCCCTGGTGCCAGTGATGGGGCCAGGCCCATGCTTGATTTTTCTCCCCTCTCTGTTGTTTTGCATGAATGTGAGGAGCAGCAATTTTTGTTTATTCATTTGGCCCAAAATTGCTTATAGGATTTGGGGATGTGGATACATAAGACTTTTTTTCCTTTGGCTTAATGGGCTTAGGGTTAGGGACCAACCAGGACTGAGTGCCCAAAGGACAGAGAGTAGTCCAGTTGAGCTGCCTAGTCTGTTTGCATGTGCTTGGCTGGGGCTGGGCTGGGTGGCTGGCGGTCATGGGCAGCGTTGAGGGGTCTGTACTCAGCTGATAACTGCCATGCACTGTACTGCACACGTCCCTAGAGCCTACCGGGACCGTACGCTTTTCAGGGCATTTTTCCCTTTCCAGCCAGGACCCATCTCCCACCTGTCTGGGTGAGTCTTCTCTAAGGAAATTCCAGGAGCATGGGGACCAGCAAGGGTGTGGACCCCCATCTCTGGGAGGTCCCTCCTAGTCTGATCTCTGCCCTCCAAGGTCTGGAGGAGGCCCCTGTAGGGTCTGGCTGAGCTCCCCACCCACCGTCCCTCCCTAGTCCCATTCCTTTCCTACCCCTAGCTGGGGTTGCTGCCCTGAACGAACTGCGTGTGGGGCCGGCACATCCTAGCAGGCAGCCCCTGGCGCCTGCTGCCTCAGGGATGCTCCAACCACCCTCGTTCTCCCCGCAGCGGCCCTGGCTCCCCGTCTCCCACCCTCGCCTGCCATGGGGCCCATCAGTCTGGTCCCACCCCTATGGAGAACCCAAAGTCTTACTGTATATAACTCCAGGTGACGTTTCTATATTTATAGCAGTGTTGAAAACCCATGTGTTTTACACAGAGAACCACCTTCTCTAACCCCCTTCCCTTCCCAACCCCAACAAAAGGTTTTCAAAAACCCTTAGGTCCCTGGGGCAGGCGGAAATGGGCTCACAGATTGTGTGTTGGCTGCAGCAGTGATTCCAACATGCAGCTATTGGGGGGAAAATACAACATTAAAAGAAAAAACATCATCATTAAAAAAAGGTTTATAAAACAATTACTTAGGATGTTTGTGATTTGCTGACCTTGCTATAGATGCCATGTTACCAATGATTTACAGTGGTGGGGGCTTGTCATTGTTTACTCTCTTATTTACCAACATTTGGCGTAGGCATGACAGTGGGCACCTTCCCCCAGCCCTGGCTGGGCCCAGCGCCTGTATTGTGTTAGAAAGGTTTATATATATATATAAAATTACATATATATATATAAATATATGTAATTTGGGGGGCCCTGTTCCTTGCACATTTTACAGTTACCTCATTTTTCCCATGTATGTATTTGAGAAAATGCTAATATATAGAGAAAAAAATGGTTCTTAAAGCTTAAATGTGTGGTTTTTTCCATTCCATTGGATTCACATTGGTTTGTAGCATTTAACATAACTAGTATGTTGTATTATATATGTGTATACTGATTGAAATTTTTAACAGATTTGTACTTTTTTTAAAATGAAAGTTGCTAGTTCTGCTTGACCAAGTAGTGCAATCATTATTTTTTTTAATATTGTTGCTGATTTCAGAGGGATATTCACTAATAAATGTATGATGTATACCAAGTATTGCCCAAGCTGCCTTTGGCTGCCTGTGTTCTTTCGGTGGGAAGTGGAAGAGGGGAGGACATGGGGAAGAGGTGGGAATAGAAAGGATTGTTCTCTGTGGAAACTCAAAGCAGTCCCATACCCCCCTGGTCAGGAGAGGCCAAGCCACTTCAGTGATTACTTATGCTGGGCCTTCTGCTTTACAATTGAATTAGGTAGGCAGGCTTCTGTTAGCAAATAATAGAGTTCCATCTAACTGGTTTGAGGAAAAAGTCACTTACTGGTCTTCTGTAATTTAAATGCTGAGGGAGGTTCTTCTATCATGGCTCAGGCCTGTTATGAGGAAACAAGGTCTCCTTCATCTCACAACTTTTTGTTTTTTTCCTGTTTTGGTGGTGGAGGGGCTGAGACAGGTTCTTTGCTCTGTCACCCAGGCAGGAGTGCCCCCCTATTTTTTTTTTTTTAAGATAAGAGTCTCACTTTGTTGCCTTCAGTAGAGTGCCGTGCTGTCACACCTCAAAGCAACCTCAAACTCTTGGGTCGCTAGTGATTCTCTTGCCTCTGCCTCCAGAGTAGCTGGGATTATAGGTGCTGGCCACAATACCCAACTATTTTTTTAGAGATGGGGCCTTGTTCTTGCTCAGGCTGGTCTCGAACTCCTGAGCTGAAGTGATCCACCCACCTTAGCCTCCCAGAGTGCTAGGATTACAGGTATGAGCAACTGCACTCTGCTCTAAAATTTTTTTTTTTTTTTTTTTTTTTTAAGACTGTCTCACTTTATGGCCCTTTGGTAGAGTGCCATGGCGTCACAGCTCACAGCAACCTCCAGCTCTTGGACTTAGGCGATTCTCTTGCCTCAGCCTCCCAAGTAGCTGGGACTACAGGCGCCCGCCACAACGCCCGGCTATTTTTTTGTTGCAGTTTGGCCAGGGCTGGGTTTGAACCCGCCACCCTCGGCATATGGGGCTGGCGCCCTACTCACTGAGCCACAGGTGCCGCCATCAGCTCTAAAATTTTTTTTAAGACAAAATTCAATCCTCATCCATGATAAAAACTCAGCAAGCTAGGAATAGATGGTAACTTTCTAAACTTGATAAAGAGTGACTACAGGCTGGCTGAGGTGGCTTGCACCTGTAATCCTAGCAACTCTTAGAGGCTGAGATAGGTGGATCACTTAACCTCAGGCATTCAAAATGAGCCTGAGCCAGAGTGACACCCAGTATCTACTAAAAATTGAAAAACTAGGTGGACATTGTGGTGGGTACCTATAGTCACAGGTTCTCGGAAGGCTAAGGCAAGAGGATCACTTGAGCCCAAGAGTTTGAGGTTACTGTGAGCTATGATGCCATCACACTCTACCCAGGGTAACAGACTTATCTCAAAAAAAAAAAAAAAAGGACTACATAAAACCTTACAGCTAACATCATATGTAATGGTGAAAGACTAGATGCTTTCCCCCGAGACTAGGAGAAAGCAAAGCAAGGACAGACCAAGGCAAGCCTGTCCCTTCTCACTACTTATATCTAACATTTTACCAGGGGCCAGGCATGGTGATTCACACCTGTAATCTCAGCACTTTGGGAGGCTGAGATGGGAGGATCACTTGAGACCCCAGCCTGGCCAACCTAGCAAGACTCCATCTCTACATTTAAAAAAAAAAGCTTGGCACCCACAGTGGTTACAGCACCAGCCACATACACCAAAGCTGGCAGGTTTGAGCCTGGCTCTGTCCTGCTAAACAACAATGACAACTGCAACAAAAAATAGCTGGGTGTTGTGCCAAGGCACCTACAGCTACTTGGGAGGCTGAGGCAAAAGAATCGCTTAGGCCCAAGAGTTTGATGTTGCTGTGAGCTATGATGCCACAGCACTCTACTGAGGGTGAAAAAGTGAGACTCTGTCTCAAAAAGAAAAGAAAAAGAAAAAGAAAATAGCCAGGCATTATGCACTTGCCTATAGTCCTAGCTACTCAAGCAGCTAAAGCAGGAAGATTGCTTGAACTCAGGAGTTGGAGGATGCAGTCAGCTATGATCAGTCCACTAGACTTCAGCCTGGACAACAGCAAGTGTGTGTCTCAAAAACAAAAAATGTACTGAAAGCACAATAAGGAGAGGAAATAATATGAGCACACAGATTGGAATAAAACTAAATTTGCAGCTGATAGTGATGAAAATCTATGCAGAAAATTCCAAGAATCTATTAAAATAAAGGCAGATGGTGCCTGTGGCTCAGTGGGTAGGGCGCCGGCCCCATATAGCAAGGGTGGCAGGTTCGAACCTGGCCCCGGCCAAACTGCAACAAAAAATAGCCAGGCATTGTGGTGGGTGCCTGTAGTCCCAGCTACTCGGGAGGCTGAGGCAAGAGAATCACCTAAGCCCAAGAGTTGGAGGTTGCTGTGAGCTGTGATGTGACAGCACTCTATTGAGGGTGACGAAGTGAGACTCTGTCTCAAAAATAAATAAATAAATAAATAATAAAATAAAGGCAGGGAGTGGTAACTCAAACTTGTAATCCTAGCACTTTGAAAGGCTGAAGTAGGACTGATTGTGGCCAGGAATTTGAGACAGTCTGATGGGCAATAGAAAGACCCTGCACACACACACACAAACACACACACACACACACACACACACACAATTAGCTAGCTGGTCTTAGTGGCATGTGCCTGTGGTCCTAGGTACTCAGGAGGATGAGGCAAGATCTCTTGAACCCAGGAGTTTGAAGTTGATGTGAGCTATGACAACACTATACTCCAGGCTGGGCAACAGAGCAAGACCTTATCCCAAAACCAAAAAACAACTCCTAGAACTAAATGAGCTCAGGTTATATGATCAACATATGAAAATTAATTGTGTTTCTATATACTAGCTATGAACTCGTGGAAGTTGCAATTACAACCACAATAATACTATTTCTAATCACTCAAAAAATGAAATACTTAGGTATAAATCTAAGAAAACATCCATAAGACTGGTATGCTGAAAACTACGAAACACTAATAAAACAAATCAGACGTAGATACCATGTTCTTGGATTGGCATACTCAGTAAAGATTAATTTCTTGCCAAATTGCTCTGTAGATATAATGCAATTCCCATCAAAATTCCAACGAGGTTTTTTTTTTTGAGACAGAGTCTCACTTTGTCATCCTTGGTAGGGAGCCATCTCTAGTGATGGTAGAAGGCATCATAGCTCACAGCAACCTCACACTTTTGGGCTCAAGCGATTCACTTGCTTCAGCCTCCTAAGTAGCTGGAACTACAGGCACCTGCTGCAACACCTGCCTATTTTTAGAGACAAGGTCTCGCTGTTGCTTAGGTTGGTCTTGAACTCCTGAGCTCAAGCAATCCACCCACCTTGGCCTCCCAGAGTGTTAGGATTATAGGCATGAACCACTATGCCCAGCCAAGGTTTTTTTTTTTTTTTAAGTATAGATATGTTTATTCTACAAATTATGTAAAAAGATAAAAGAACTAGAATGGCTACAATTTTGAAAAACAAGAACAAAGTGGGAAGAATCACTGCTATATTTTAAGACTTACTATAAAGGTGGTGCATTAGTCAAGACAATGTGGTATTGGCAGAGGGAAAGACAGATGGACTAATGGAACAGAATAAAGAATCTAGAAATAGGTTGGGCTTGGTAGCTCATGCTTATAATCCTAGCACTCTAGGAGGCTGAGTCAGGAGAATTGCTTAAGGCCAGGAGTTTAAGAACATTCTGAGCAAGAGCAAGACTCCATCTCTACTAAAACTAGATAAGTTAATTAGGCATTTCTACTAAAACTAGATAACTTAATTACGGTGGCCACCTGTAGTCTCAGCTACTCCAGAAACTGAGACAAGAGGATTGCTCAGCCTGGGATTCTGAGGTTGCTGGGATTCTGAGCTAGGCTGATCCCATGGCACTCTAGAGTGACAGGTGAGACTATATTAAAAAAAAAAAACAGCTGGGTGCGGTGGGATTATATGCCTGTAATCCCAGCGCTGTGGGAGGCTGAGGAGAGAGAATTGCTTGAGCTTAGGAGTTCGTGACTCGCCTGAGCAACAGTGAGACCCCGACTCATGAAAAAAATGGAAAAACCCAGCCGGGCACAGCGGCGAGCGCCTGTAATCCCAGCGGCTTCTGGAGGCTGAGGCAGCGGGGTGCCCGCAGCCCGAGTCTGAGGTTGTGGTGAGCTACCACGCCCACTGCCCTCTGCTCGGGGGCATAGAGTGGGACCCTGTCTCAACAACAACAACAAAAAGTAAAGAAATAAAAAATAAGCAACGAAATAAAATTTTAAAAAGCCAAAAAAAAAAAAAAAAAAAAGACCTATACAAGTATGACCAGCTGAGTCTGCTTTTTTTTTTTTTTTTAAATAAGGCAGGGTCTTGGTCTGTCACCTAGGCTAGAATGAATGCAATGGCATCATCATAGCTTACTGCAACCTCAAACTCCTTAGCAGGTGGAACTACTGGGCCATGC
This sequence comes from Loris lydekkerianus, assembly GCA_963574355.1. Classification (NCBI taxonomy): domain Eukaryota; kingdom Metazoa; phylum Chordata; class Mammalia; order Primates; family Lorisidae; genus Loris; species Loris lydekkerianus. Next base: position 33,085 of record CAUYPK010010670.1, read on the forward strand.
CATCATGCCTGGCTAATTTTTCTATTTTTTGTAGAGACTGGGTGGGTGGGGTGGGGGGGTGTCTTACTGTTCTTGCTCAGGCTGGTCTTGAACTCCTGGCCTTAAGCAGTCCTCCTGCCTGCAGACCTTCCAGAGTGCAAGGATTACCTTGCCTGGCCAGCCAAGTGATTTTTAAACATTTGATGAAGGGCAATCTTTTCAAAAAATATATCCCACAATTTATACAGAAATGTATTCAAAACGGATCATAGATTTAAAGGTAAAACATAAAACTAGAAAACTTTAATGCTCGGTGCCCATAGCACAGTGGTTACGGTGCCAGCCACTTATTCCAAGGCTGGCAGGTTCAATCCCAGCCTGGGCCAGCTAAACAACGACAACTGCAATAAAAAATAGTTGGGCATGGCAGCGCCTGTATGAAGTAGGGTGCTGGCCTCATATGCCGGAGGTGGTGGGTTCAAACCCAGTCCTGGCCAGAAACTGAAAAAAAAAAAAAAAAAAAAATAGCCGAGCATTGTGGCGGGTGCCTGTAGTCCCAGTTACTTGGTAGGCTAATTAAGGCAAGAGAATTGCTTAAACCCAAGAGTTTGAGGTTCCTGTGAACTGTGACACCACAGAACTCTACTGAAGGCAACATAGTGAGACTGTCTCACCAAAACAAAACAAAACTAGAAAATTTTAAGAAGAAAACAGGTGAAAATCTTCAAGATTTAGGGAAGAGATCTTGGAGATGACTGACACAAAAAAATCCATAAAAGGAAAGTAGATTATTGTACTTCATCAAAAGTAAAACTTTTAAGTAGCAAGCCACATATCTGACAAAGAACTCGTATGTCAACTAAAAAATAAAAAAACCCTCAAAACGCAACAAAAACCAAAAAATCAATATATTAAATACACCTGTACTTACAAAAAGACGTTCAACACCTTTAGCCAATAGAGAAATGCAAATTAAGCTACAATGAGATATTATTATACACCTATTCATAGAACCAAAGTAAAAAATAGTGACTATCGGCTTGGCACCTGTGGCTCAAGTGGCTAAGGCGCCAGCCACATACACCTGAGCTGGCGGGTTTGAATCCAGCTCAGGCCTGCCACACAACAATGACGGCTGCAACCAAAAAATAGCTAGGCGTTGTGGCAGGTGCCTGTAGTCCCAGCTACTTGGAAGGCAGAAGCAGGAGAATCGCTTAAGCCCAGGAGTTGGAGGTTGCTGTGAGCTGTGATGCCATGGCACTCTACCCAGAGCGACAACTTGAGGCTCTGTCTCAAAAAAAAAAAAAAGTGACTATCAAATTCTGGCAAGAATGTAGAAAAACTGGTGGTAGGAATGTAACATGAATGATATAGCCACACCGAAATACTGGTAGTTTCTTATAAAACTAAGTAATTACGTACCATACATTCCGGGACATTTAGCCCAGAAAAATAAAGACTTATGTCCATGCAAAAAATTATACGCAATTTGCTGATGTGGTACCTTTGGGAAAAAGAAAACAAGGCCAGGTGGCTCGGCGCCTGTAACTCAGTGGCTAGGTGCCGGCCACATGCACTGGAGCTGGCAGGTTCAAATCTAGGCTGGGCCTGCCAAACAACAATGACAACTACAACCAAAAAGTAGCTGGGTTTTGTGGCAGGCACCTGTAGTCCCGGCTACTTGGGAGGCTGAGACCAGAGGATTACTTAAGCCCAAGTGTTTGAGATTGCTGTGAGCTGTGACGCCACAGCACTCTACCAGAGGCGACATACTGAGACTATCTCAAAAATAATAATAATTTTAAAAAATAAATGAATAAAATTAAAAATAAAATGTAAACAACAACTTGGACTTTACCTAACAAATGCATGGACAGTATCTATGGCTCAAGGAGTAGGGTGCTGGCTCCATATACAGGGGTGGCAGGTTCAAGACCGGCCCCAGCCAAAACTGCAAAAAAAAAAAAAAACAAATGCAAACAATATAACCTAATCGTTTGTCCCTCATATTAATCTGAAATTGAAAAGAGAGAAATGAGCTATTGATACATACAACAACTTGGATGGATTACATGTAAATTATGTTGAATGAAAAAAGGAAATCACAAAGGTTACACATGACTTCATTTATATAACATTATTGAGACAATGACATCCGAGAGATTGAGAACAGATTAGTGGTTTCCAGGGGTTAGGAATAAGCAGGCAGGGGGTGGTGTGACTATGAAGAGGTAGCATGAGGACTATCTTCACAGTGATGGAACATGCAGTATCCTTTTTTTTTTTTCTTGAGACAGTCCCACTTTGTCACCCTCGGTAGAGTGCCATGGCATCATAGCTCACAGCAACCTCAAACTCCTGGGCTCAGGTGATCCTCTTGCCTCAGCCTTCCGAGTAGCTGGGACTACAAGTACCTGCCACAATGCCTGGCTAGTATTTCTATTTTTAGTAGAGATGGGGTCTCATTCTTAGTCAGGTGGTCTCAAACTCCTGAGCTCAAGCAATCCGTTAGCCTCAGCCTCTCAGAGTGCTAGGATTATAGGAGTGAGCCACCACACCTGGCACATTCAGTCTCCTGATTGTGAGTACACACATCTACATGTCACACACATGAATGGATGCATATAAAACTAGTGAAATCGGTAGACTATACCAATGCTGAGTTTCTGATTTTATACAAGATGTTAGAGCCAACATTATGAATCAGATTACAATTCCAGTGTCTTCAGACTGAAATTCTGTTATTTTAAGACGTGATGGTGGTAAGGGGGTAGGAGGTCATTCTGGTTACTTCTTTTTCTATTAAAAGCTCTGACTGCCAGCAGCTACAATAGTACTGAACCCATGTGGGTGTTTTTAAATGAATGAATTGGCAGTAAAGAGTGTTTTTATTTTAATAAAAGTTTAATAAAACAACTTTCTAAGGAGTAAACACGAGTTGTCCTCAAAGGAAGGAGGTTGGAGTCCATGACTGGATGCTCTCTCACCATTTTGAGATCAGCCTGTATGTTGACAAGAACATTCTGGTCCTTCTTTGGGCACAAAAAGATTATAAAAGGCTTGACACTCTAAGGGCAGTTAAACAGCCACTAGATCTTCAGTGGCAAATGGTAGGGTTCTTGGCACGTCATTTATGCCAAATACATTCATTCAACCAAAAGTGGCTGAGTGCTTCTGCCTCAAGCCAGGCACTGTTCTAGGCATCAAGCATACCCCAGTGAATGAGACAAAGTTCTTGTCTCCAGGAAGCTTGCATTCTAGAAGGAGAGAGAGAGAAACAAAGAAGTCAAATTACTCCAAATCATAAGGGCCATCAAGGAAAAGACAATGATAGGGCACCCTGACATAGAGGTGGTCTGGCAAGGGAGGTGACATTGGGATTAGTGAGACATGAATGATGAGAATGAGTCAGTCAGGAGAAGAGCACTCCAAATAGAGGGAACAGACACAAGGCTCAGACACAAGGATGAGCTTGAGTAGGAGCATGAGGAACAAGGTGAAGTTTCAGAGGAGGGCAGGGGCCCATTCTGGGGAATCATATAAACCAGGGTGTTTCGTATGCTTCTCAGCATCCTGAGTCAAGGTATTATCTTCAGTTTCCACTTGGAGAAACTGAGGCTCAGAAAGGTATTGGTCTACACCCAGCTAGAAAATGGGAAAATCAGGTAGTTTGTAGTCTCCACTCTTGCACTCACCAAGTCGGAGAATTCGCTTTTGAAAAGACCAGATGGAGTGCCCTAGGCTTGGCTGGTCTCTGAAGCTCTGAGGACTCTTCTCAGTCTGTTGTCCCTACATCCTCCAGATTCCAGGTGCACCCTTCCCCACCCACCACCTACAACTTCCCAACACAACAGGAGATGGAAGTCCTCTGTCCCTTGGGAAGTCCTTGAGGGACCTGCGGCAAAGTTCTGATTTTTCTTTTCTGATCTTGAAATTTCAGAGGAAGATGGAGGATATTGAAGAGGCTTCCATGATTATCTTCTTTAGCTTCTCTGTGAGAGGGGATGGAGGCAGTGGAAGAACCAGTATCCCAATTGTGTCTCCCTTTTATTTTATTTTTTTTTTTTGAGACAGAGTCTCACTCTGTCGCCCTTGGTGGAGTGCCGGGCTCCACCAAACTCTCAGGCTCAAGCGATTCTCTAGCCTCAACCTTCCAAGCAGCTGGACTTATAGGTGCCCGCCACAATACCTAGCTATTTTTAGAGATGGGTCTTGCTCTTGCCCAGGTTGGTCTTAAACTCGTAAGCTCAGGCAATCAGCCCACCTCGGCCTCCTCTAGTCTCTCCCTTTGTCAGCTCTCTTCCTTTTTCTCTCCCACAAACCCCTCAAATTCTCATGGTTTCCCAAAGAAGCCCATTTCCCCCTCGTGTTGTACACGTTGTTTGCATTTTGTATGTGCCTGCCATGCAGCCAAGTTCTCTCTCATGGAACCTTTCTATTGTCTTGCCAGTAAAACTATTGCCTTCCTTGTACTTCCCACTGAGGATACAAGAGGCTCAGAGAGGGAAGATAACTTACCCAAGGTCGCAGAGCCAACAAGCAGCCAACAAGCAGCAGGATTCAGTCCCAGGTCTGCCTGTCTACTACACTCCTGTGCCCATGGATCACACTATGTTGCCTCTTTGATTTAACTTCTTTCTCTTCCTTCTGGTAAGCATGCTCCTTTTCCAAAGTGTGACCCCTCCTCAAACCAGAGTCAGCCATGTGTCCACTCTGGGCTTCTAAAGCATGCGGTGCAAAGGACTCCTCTCTGTTTGTCTCACCTGTCACAATCCTGCTGGTGGCCCACGTCTGTGCTTCATTAGACTGAGGGCCATGACATTTGCCAAAATCCCAGACCCTAGCAAAAGGGCAAGGACACAGTAGGAATTTGTGAGCATATCCTCAACAGATGATTGAATAAGCAAATGAATGAACTGCGGTGTGGGAAGTTGACTCATCCCTAGGTCCCAAGTGATCTCACATAGGCTCTGTCCTTTTTTTCCAGTGCATACCTTAGTGAAATTTTCTGTTATTTGTCTCATTTCCAGTTATTTTTGTATGATGACGATTAATTCTCCCAACCCCCACGTGCTTGGACAAACCAATCTACCAGTCTCTGCTGCTATTTCTGCCTTGGATGGAGGTGCATCTAGGAAGGCCCTGGAACAACAGAGGACTCAGCTGATCAGTGCCCACATGTGGGCAGGTCTACCCAGGGGGCCAGCACAAAGTATAGTTCAGCTAGATGTTAGCCACGTCTGCTGAGCATGGATGTCTTTCAGCGGATGTGTGAACATTTTCTGTGTTTTTAACCAAAGTCTATGAACAGAAAAAAGCTGGAAACATGTGCCAAAATATTAATCATTTTGGATGAGTAATGGTCTTTTCTTTTTTTTTGAGACAGAGTCTCACTATGTCGCCTTCGGTAGAGTGCTGTGGTCACAGCTCACAGCAACCTCCAGCTCTTGGGCTTAAGTGATTGTCTTGCCTCAGCCTGCTGAGTAGCTGTGACTACAGGTGCCCGCTACAACACCTGGCTATTTCTTGTTGCAGTTTGGCCGGGGCGGGTTCGAATCTGCCACCCTCAGTATATGGGGCTGGCGCCCTACTCACTGAGCCACAGGTGCTGCCCTAGTGATCTTTTCGTTATATTTTTCTCCAATTTTTTACAAGGCTCTGCCTCATTTTATTATAGTACAACAGAGCACAGAAGCCTGGGTCTCGTACAGATCATGTTCCATCCCAAAGGTGGTCCCTGACATGGGTGTCCTCCACATCTGGCAAGCTCTCCCCACAGCTGTGTTCAATTCACCCTCCCTAATGTCTGGCTTTTAATTGTGGGACCTACCCCATAGCCTCTCAACACATCAGTTTTTTCCTTAAATTAGAGAGAGTGGGTTTCCTGTTTGATGCTTATGACAAAAACTTCTCATGTTGGCACCAAATGGTAACCGTTGCATGAGAGGAGATCTAGATGCGTGCAGTTTCTGTGTGTCTAAACTGGTCTATCAGAGGTTATGATTTACACCTACATTTGCCAGTACGTGGATTATGCTGAACCCAGAATCAAAGCCGAGTCTTATATGATTCTGGGACTGGCTTTGTTGGTAACCAGAGGAATTAGAGAAACTGACATTTAAATCACTTAAATACCAGTGCTCAGTCTAGCTTTAGGTAGGAAAGCGCATTGTGTGTCTAGGCAACAATCAAAGGATTCCTGGGACAAATTAACAGGACCACACAGAGGAACAGAGAAAAAAGGAAGCTGAGAGGTTAGGCAAGGGCCCCAGGGCTGAGGCCCTTGACCTCTGGCAGGGGAGCTGAACTTTCACCTTGGACAAAGGGGGCACTGCTTCTGAATGCTACGTGTGACTTCTCAGAAAGTGGCAGCTGTGAAGAAGGTGGAGTGGTGACAAGTACCTTTTTCTGAGTGCTCCTACTATACACTCATGGTCTCAATCTCACCTGGGTCCTCAGTATTGCCCAAAAAACATTCTAAGAGCTTCCCAACCTCTTAATCTCTAAAGCAGCTATTTCAAATCTTCCTCACTCTTCTTACACCTTTGACCCTTCTATAGCATCCCCCTGCCTAACAGAAAAAGCTCAAGTTGTCACAAGGGAACTTCTGCCTTAAAACCTACAAATATACCTACTTCTCACTCTTTTTACAAAGCCACTGCCCCAGTGACATCTTTCTCTGCCTCTTCCTATAACCTCTCATTGCCTTTTGTTGATTTTAGCGTACAGTTAAAATGTTACCAAGCAGTGGATATAAGATTTGGTAATTTTATATATGTAAAATACATCTCATTAAAAAAACATACACCTGAGAGACTAAAAGAGGAAGCAAGTGGATTACAAAACAATTTTGAAGTGAAATAGGAAGGTGAGGTTTTGTGACAAGACCTGAGTTTTTCTCAGGAGGTAGGCTGGTGTAATAATGGGCCTAGACCAAGGATGTGCGTTAAGACTGGGTTTGAGAAAGGGAGACATACTGGAATAGTCCTTATGCACAGGAAGTTACCTAGAGCCTGATTTCAAACACAGGCACCACTACCCAGGGCTCCTCTGTTTGCTCTGACATACACTAAGATTCTACAGTTTAAGGAGCAAAGGGAAGAAAATCAAAATGGTTATGTTTATTTTAGGAATTGCAACAATTAGTATGGGCTTGTAATGGGGAAGGAATGAAGCCAAGTAGGAAGAATTGAGACAACTCAAGAGGGACAGAAAGGCTTGGAGGGCAGATCAGGGACAGTGGCATCTGGAGATAAGACGGTACTCAGATGGATTGGTGCTGACATCTTGAGGGTGAAGCAGGACAGGAGGGAAGAAAGCTAATACATTCAGCATTCTGATGCTGAATGCCAGGACTTCAGACATGAGCTCATTTAAACAGCACTCAACTTTACAAGGATGTACTTAATGGGGAAATAGGTTCAGAAGTCAATAACCTACCCTAGATCATAGCAAGCAGCAGAACAATTTCAAATCTAGATTTGACTCCAAGGTCTCTTTTCACCATACTCAGCTGTCATAAAGTTAAATTGGGAACAGTAGGGCTCAGCGCCTGTGGCTCAAGCGGCTAAGGCACCAGCCACATACATCTGAGCTGGTGGGTTCAAATCCAGCCTGGGCCCACCAAACAATGACGGCTGCAACCAAAAAATAGCTGGGCATTGTGGCAGGCGCCTGTAGTCCCAGCTACTTGGAAGGTGGAGGCAGGAGACTCACTTGAGCCCAGAAGTTGGAAGTTGCTGTGAGCTGTGATGCCACAGCACTCTACCCAGGGCCACAGCTTGAGGTTCTGTCTCAAAAAAAAATAAAATTTGGAACAGTAGGACCAGAATTTCAGGGAATGTATAAATGTGGGAGTCATCTAGGTTGCTAGAGGAGTTAAAAAAAAAAAAAAAAAAAAAAAAAAATATATATATATATATATATATATATATTATCAGTTGCCAACTGCCGGAGAATGGGCTGTAGTTACCAGAAAAAGATAAATTCATCCAAGCAGGCTTGGTGCCTGTAGCACAGTG
>CAUYPK010010672.1:0-20684 GCA_963574355.1 Loris lydekkerianus
TATGTGAAACTTAGTAAATGTAGAATGTAAATGTCTCAACACAATGACTGTGAAATTGCCAGGAAGGCTATGTTAACCAGTGTGATATAAACATGTCAACCGGTCTGTGAAACTAATGTATGATGCCCCATGATCATACCATTGTACACAGCTATGATTTAATAAAAAAAAAAAGAAAAAGAAAAAAATACCCTTCATAACATAATATTGAAAAATAAAATTCCTCATGCCAAATTAAGTGTGCCTCTCTTTTCCCATCTTACTTAGTAACTGAAAACATCACATTTACACATCTTAACCTGTTCCAACCAAGAACCTTGGAAGCAAGACATTTTATTTGTATGTTCTGTGATACTGAACAGAGGCCAGTGTTTAGTAGGGACACAGTAAATGTTTGTTGAGTGTTTACTGAGTCACGTCCATTTCTCCCACTGTCACCACAAACTATCAGGGAACAGTACCTTGACTTCTTTCTTCAAAGAGAATTGTCTTTCCTCACCCATACTTTACTGAATCTTTCTTCTCTTTCTCGTTTAGGCTTATTATTATTTTATTTTAATCTGTATGGGGAAGACTACCTTCCTTTGGCACTGTTTAGCAAGAAGATAGATCTTTAGGTGGATTATATGAGCAGAACACATGTTGAACTTTGTAACATCACTCTCTCGCTGCAAAAGACAGTGGGCAGAGAGGAACCCTGGGACTCCAGCTGCAGCCTGAATTCCTTGGGAGCCGCTGGTTGTGGGTCTGGATGGCCACAGCTATTGCAGTTCCTCTGCCGTGTTTTCAGCTGTCTGTAGATGTCATACTGCTATTTATCCCAAGTAAAGTTAGAAGGGATAGGCCAAGTGATCAGAACTGTAGATGGGCTATGGCAAAGGCTTTCGTTTCATTCCGAGTGACATAAGGAGACACGGGAGACTCTGATCATTTTTAAATGATCAGATTATAGCAGAGAAGGGAAAGGTAGACGCCTTTTTCGCTCACAACCTCCAAGGACTCCCCAGGCCTACAGAGTGAAGCCAAAGCTTTCCAGTCCAGTGTTCAGGGGACCTCTGTGGCCTGGTTCTGGCCGACTCATGCAGACTCCCGCCCCCTTCCCTCCAGGCTCATGAGACAGTCTCTGAACGCGTGGAACGTTTCCTTACCAGCTGCCTTTTGTGCAGGCTACATCCTTAAGCCTACACAGCCTTTTTTCTACTCCCCTCTCTGTTTATTAAAGTCCTGCTCCTCAAAAGTACCACTTTCTCCATGAGGCCCTTCCCAATCTCTCTAATAAGAATTATTAGTTTTCTGTTTATATCTGGATTCAGAAATGCTTTCTTTCTTTTTAACTTAAAATGTTATTTTATATATACATACAGGGTGTCCATAAAGTTCACATGCTATTTACAATGTAAAACTATTTTAAACTGGACAAGAACATTCCAGACACCCTGTGTATGTGTGTGCATTTTTTTCCTCCAGTGGACTATAAACATCTTGAAATCATAGAGCATTTCTCTCTATAGTATGTGCCTCTAAATCTTATAACAGCTGTGTTCAATAGATGTTTATTGAATTAATGTGGAAAAATATTCCTAAGATGCATTGTTTTAAAATTGAGCACCACTTTGAAAAACTATCCTTGTTCAATAGCTGTTCCTATGATTTCTTGTCCTTAAGGCATGTGTTGGACGGGGAAATCATCCTGTTTCTTGCCTACCACCAGTTTAATTGTTTTTGAGAAGAATGAAGAAAAGAGAAGAAAAGTTTAAATTGAGGAGGAAGAAAGGGGAAGATAAAGGAAGAAGAAAGCAAAAGGCGGAGATTTAAAATGAACACACGGAGAGAACACTTCCCCCGAGAGATGATTTCATACTCTCCATTGTATTAAAAAAAAAAGATACAGAAAAAGAAGGGGATGTTACAGAGACTGTCTTGGTGTGGTTTACAGATCAGAATTAAAAATAAAACAGAACAAGCTGGTTGCCATGCCCCCCAGTTTCTTCGTAAATCTAAAGGCATTGCAGCTTCCTAACACGTGCCCTTTGGAGTCAGAGGACATTGGTTTAAATTCCAACTCTTTTCCTTTCTGACTCCACGAAAGGAATCACATTTCTTAACTTTTCTCAGTTCAGTGTCTTCATCTGCCCAGGAGGACAGGAAGCCCCTCAGAAGTGCCTGTGAAGCTGGAGCATGTCAGTGTGTGGAAGGCAGGCGGCTGCACCTGACACAGCCTGGCCGCTCCCCGGGGGTTACCTGGGCACTCTTCCTCCACGCAGTCCTTCAACAAATCCAGTGTGTGCTGGGCGCCAGGCGCTCGGAGGCGGCCAGGAAAGCACAGGCAGCCGCGGCCTACACAGCTTTCCACGGAACAAGCGTATTTTACTCACCCCTCAATCTAGACTTGGCTAAATCTGTGATTCTCTGGGTTTACAAGGGTGTCCTCTATTTTATCTTACATTTTACCTCTTCTTGTCTTCTTTGGGACAATTTTTATTTAATGTCATTTACTACAAGATAATTGGCCAGCCTCCTCTGGTTTGTAATCTCCTCAGGGCGTGTGACCAGCGTGTGGAGAGTGGTTTCCTGGCTGACGGAACGCCCAGGAGCCTGTCACACCTGGAGTGGAAGTGACCAGGCTGGACGTGACGTCCAGGCTGCTGGGGTCTCTGCTCGTTGTCAACAGGAAGGTCCGATCTGAGTCCCAACACACATCTTGCACCCGTCTAATCACATCATCACCCCATTACTTACAGCTGCTGCTGCCATTTTCGGTCTTGGCACTTTCCCCTTGTTTTTCTCCAGTTTTTATTTTTAGACAAGAGCAAATGTAACTGTGAAATATTTAGTTTTGGTACAATACCAATTACTTGCCTAGAAATTTCCTTAAATTCCTTAAGCTCTAACTAAACTAGCTTTAAGTCACATTTTTAAGATTTCCATTGTAATCTTCAGTAGAGTTACTTAAACTATATTAATTTATCAAACTGGCCTCAACTTAGATTTTCCCGAGGAAGCTTATAGCTTAATGGAAAGCGAGTGATTTACACCCAAATAAAGTTTCATGCAAAAGAGGGTGATTAATGTGACTCAAGATAGAGAACACATTAGTTTACTGAGGAATCATGCACCATTGATTAGATCCAATTGACAGTGTTGATTGGATCTAACTTTGATTAGATCCAATCCTATTTTGTTACATACTGTGGGAGGAGTTTGCTCAGAAGATCATTTAATCCTCTCTTATTCGATGTCCTTCCTCATCAGCAGCTGCAGGGGATATCCGGAGACTCAGAGTACAACCCCCCTCCCCCCCACTTTTTTTTGTATCACTTAATTTTATCTAAACACTGGACAAAAAATAGGGGAGGAAAAGAGCAGCAGAGAGGATGTATTCTGCAATAATCTTTGATTGCTGTGTGTAGAGGATTTGGGCAGGTGGCAGCACAGGTGACGTAATTGCATTCCTTTCTGTTATTTCTGTGTAACTAAGTAGTCCAGGTCCTAAGATGGGACCTACCTCATCAGAGACAGAGCACAGACAAACCTTATCTTCTCCTGCACACCTTGCACCTGTGGCTCTGTGGTTTCCAGGGCAGGGGCTTAGTTTGTGGGAACATTGCTGCTCCTCTACCTTAGACCCTCTGCGATCTTCCTCCCCTGGACTTGGGTTGCAGGGATGCCTGAGGGACATGGCTGTCCTATGGTGGTGCTAACAGTGTCTTTACGATGTTTTCAGTTTTTTTATTGGTTTAGTCAACACCTTCATTGTGTCAAATACTTCTAGGAATGTGGACAGATAAACATACCCTGGTCTACTTTTCAGGTAGCTCTCAGTCTCCTAAAGCTTACTTTGTGAGCCCCTACCAAGGTCACTTCCTCTTGGATTTCAGGAAAAGATGTAAAAATTGGACAAATGGCCTCAAGCTCTTGCCAGGCAGCCTCCTCCTTTGCCTTGTTTAGAAGGAATCAGGCTAACAAGTGCACACCAGTACTCTCTGGCACTAGAGGCCTAAGCTTGTAGAAAAATTTGTATGTAGACACTTTTTTAAAAAACATTTTAGATTTTTACTTTTACATTTGATCAAAAACTGAATACTCATCTTCAGGAAGTTTCAACATCTTCAACAGACGGAGTCTTTACAAGTGTACAATTTTAAAATAGTTATTTTCACAGAGCGTCTCTCTATTTTGTGTTATAAACAATGAGAAGGGGTAGAGAAATCACACCATCCCTTTTCTTTTTGACTGGTGGAGTTTCCCTGCAAGCTTGCTCCGAGCTGCTATGAAGCTATTTCTCTGGTCATTTTGACAAAGTTCATGGTGTCTCATTCCATCTATTCAGCATCAATTACATTAGGAATTCTAAACATATGTTTGTCTCAGTTACTACCCTATTCAGAAATCTGCCTATTTGTATATGCTCTTATCTTTTATCTGCAAATAGTCAGATGAAACTCTCCAAGACTATTACCCCTAATTTGAGGTAAGGAGAATAAGGAAGCAATCATCCAAATAGAAACAAATCCCACTGCCTTTTCTGTCCTTCCTAGTGGTTAAAATAAAGTCTCAAAGCTTGAATCATTCATCAATGTTTCCTGTGTATGTTGGATTTTTTGTTTACTCTATTTCTGGAAAATCAGAAGTAATTTACATGAATATACAGTAGCTCTGTTTTGAAGTGTGTTGTCAATATGGGTAATTTTGTATGACCCTAGATAGTTGTTTGAACTTGGCATGGTTATGTATACCAGGTTGGTTTGAAAATGGGTTTCTATATCAGAGTCTTTATATATTTCAGAGTACATATGTATATGGGTGTATGTGTGTTTTAAAAGCTGGCTTTGTTTTGTGAAATATATGTACACAAGACACAAAAAATATTGCCTTTACTACACAGATTTTAGTTTAAGGCATAATTTAGCTTAAGAAAAGAAGGCTTTTCAGGAATAAAAATAGAAACCCAGCTGTATTCTTAAGGTCACTGATAATCACTGCCATCAGCTGTGTCTTCCCTGTGACACAGCAAGTGTGGGGGAGAAAACGGGAGAAACGGCAAACTGGAAAGCATTTTTTGCATGTTAAATAAATTCTTAAGTTTCTATATATGTGGCTATGTGGGTGTGAAAGTTTTATGTTTTTATAATACATAAGGTGTCTAAGCTTGGAGATTTAATGATAACATTGTCTTGTTCATTAAATTTTATTCTTTCTATCTTTAGTGTATAAGTAGTTTGTCCTAAACCAGCTTAATTTCTGTTGTTCTGCATTAAGAATCAAGAATTTCATAAGGTTTGATTATTTTTTTCTATTTTTTTTGAAATATTATATTTAGCTTTAAGGTTCCCCCCCTTTTTTAAGATCATCAAATGCAATGAAGGCCAGTGATTGTCGCAGGGGTCCTCAAACTACAGCCCACAGGCCACATGAGGTGGTGTGATTGTACTTGTTCCCGTTTCGTTTTTTTTACTTCAAAATAAGATAAGTGCAGTGTGCATAGGAATTTGTTCATTTTTTTTTTTTTTTTAAAGTATAGTCCGGCCCTCCAACGGTCTGAGGGACAGTGAACTGGGCCCCTGTTTAAAAAGTTTGAGGATGCCTGGTAGTCTCATTTATTTAAATTATTCCACCTGTTATGCCAGATTTTCCTATTTTCTAATCCTAACACTCTGGGAGGCCGAGGATGGTGATGGCCTGAGCTCAGTATGTGAGACCAGCCTGAGCAAAAGTGAGACCCTCGTCTCTACTAAAAATAGAAAAACTAGCTGGGTGCTGTGTTGGGCACTTGTCGTCCCAGCTACTCAGGACGCTGAGGTAAGAGGACCGCCTGAGCCCAGGAATTTGAGGTTGCTGTGAGCTGTGATGCTACAGCACTCTATCCAGGGCAACAAAGCGAGGTTCTGTCTCAAAAGAAAAAAAATGATTTTGTATGGAGTGCAGGAGCTGCTGTAAGCTTCCCTCTAGCTACTCTCTCAGTCCTGCTGCTGACGCCTCTCCCCACATCCTCATGGGCATCACAGAGGCAGGAGGACCCGTTCTCAGATGTGCCCAGGCCTCCTCCACTGCATTTGGGTAGTGCTCACAGTCTGCCTTCATCTGGGACAGGCCTCCGTAGCTATCTGCTTAGAAATAGTAGCCATGGGGGTGGCACCTGTGGCCAAGTGGTTAGGGTGCTGGCCCCATATACCGAGGGTGGTGGGTTCAAACCCAGCCCTGGCCAAATTGCAACAAAAAAATAGCCAGACATTGTGGTGGGTGCCTGTAGTCCCAGCTACTTGGGAGGCTGAGGCAAGACAATTGCCTAAGCCCAGGAGTTGGAGGTTGCTGTGAGCTGTGTGATGCCATAGCACTCTACCGAGGGCAACAAAGTGAAAATCTGTCTCAAAAGAAAGAAATAGTAGCCATGTTCCAACATCCATCTCAAATGCAAAGTGCTCACAAATTTAGACCCTACTAGAATCCTGATGGGTGGTGGGGATTGAGTGACCTGCTTAAATTAGATGCAAATGAGAGAAGAATTCAGGCCTGCTGATCCCCAAGCTGTATTTCTGTGTAGCTTCCCTGAATCACCACCTGGCTCCAGCCTCTTTCTTTCCATAGCTGTTTGCTTTTTACCTATACTTTATCACTCTTGTGTGCATCTTTCTCAGAAATGTCTTAAGTTTCTTGGAAGCAAGGGTCATATTTAGTCTGCATTTGTATCCCTCATGACATCTGATCAAGTGGTTGGCACTGTCATAATATTTATTACAGAGAACTAAAGTATAGAAACATTGTTTTAATTTCTGTGTTTTGATGAGATTTTACTATAAAGCTTAGGGGGGAAAAAAGAGTACAACAGAGAAGATTAGATGAATCAAGAGTTCAGGACTTGGATTGTAACCTGAAGTTTTTCAAAAGAAGATAAACAAATGTCCAATAAACATATGGAAAATGCTCAGCATCATTAATCATCAGGGAAATGCAAATTGGAAGCACAATGAAGTACCCTCTTGCCCCTATTAGAAAGACTTTTATTGAAAAGTTCAAAGACACTAGATGCAGAAGGAAAGAAACACTTAAACACACTATTGGTGGGACTGCAAACTAGTGCAACCTCTATGGAAAACAGTAGAGAGATTCTTCAGAGAACTAAAAGTATGAATCAAGATTTTATCCAGCAATCCCACTACTGGGCATCTACCCAAAGGAAATAAATCTTTCCATCAAAAAGATACCTGCACTGTAATATTTATTGCAGCACGATTCACAATTGCAAAGACGTAGAACCAACCCAGGTGGCCCTCAGTTCCTGAGTGGATTAATACAATGTGGTACCTGAGTACCATGGAGGACTGACTACTCAGCCATCAGTAAGGGTGAATGAATGCCGTTTGCAGCAATTTGGATGGAACTGGAGACCATTCTCCTTAGTGAAGTACCTCAAGAATGAAAAAATAAACGCTGCATGTGCTCTTATTAAATTGGAAGTAACCTATGAACACATGTCTGCACGGAGGGAAACTTTATGTCCCTCAGGGGGAGGGCAGAACTTACCTAATGGGGACAAAGAGCATTATGTTGGGTGAAATGCACCCCTATGACCTTTCACCCAAATGCTTGTGTCTCAAGCATTGTAAAAACAACCTATGTAACCAAAAACATTCGTACCCCCTTAATATTTAAAAATGAACAAAACAAAACAAAATGCAAAAAAGAAAAATACCAAGGCTACAATAGGTCAGGACTTGGAACACAGACTTCCATTGTAAAGTAACACTGGTTCTGTCTTATTGAAAAGAAGAATCTTGTCCTATTGGACATCTGTGGCGACGTTATTCTGTGGCTACAGAGTGGTGCACCCAGGAGAACTGTAAGGATCACTCATGTCTGTAACTTCTACTTGAATGTGTCAGTTACGGATGGAGACTGTATTTCTTAACAGCCCTGCACACCAAGTTCTGGTTTAGCACCCTGTTGACTCAGTTGTCTCAGCTGAACAAAGGCAATAAAATTATCTTCCTTCTAGTGTTGTGATAATTAAAGGGTACAACTAAGTAAAGTACTTCACAGAGTGCTGGGCAGGGCGAGGTGGCTCACGAGTGTCATCCCAGCACTCTGGGAGGCCAAGGCAGGTGGATCGCTTGAGCTCAGGAGTTCAAGACCAGCCTGAGTAAGACTGAGATCTCATCTCTACCAAAACTAGCCAGGCGTGGGGGTGGGTGCCTGTAGTCCCGGCTACTCCAGAGGCTGATGCAAGAGGATCAGCTGAGAGATACGATGACACCATGGCATTCTACCCAGGGTGACAGACAGAGTGACACTCTGTCTCAAAACAGAAAAAAAAAAAAAAAAAAAATCAAGGTATTGACCTAAGTTTCATTAAATGGTAGCATTTACAATGTGTTAAGAAGTATTTACACAAGAAGTATCAACCTAAGCATGCAGCTTGACCCAAGAAGAAACATTCGGTTGTTGGGATGAGGTCATGTGTACCTCAAAGTCCCGTACATTTTGAACAAAAACAACTGCATTGATAATATCCTTCTTCTAAAGTGTAGCTCTAAATGTGAAGATCAGAAAACTCATTTGCTGGACAGATCATGCTCCTGCTGTCTACACTGCCATCCTGAGGACCCCCTTTTGTGCCACTGTATGGTTTTCATATATAGTTTCTCTAAGTAGATCACAGTCTCTTAAAAAGAAAAACACCCATATTCTTTATCTCCCTGGTTTGCAACCTATGTGTCTTCTACTTGGAACCACCTTCCTCCACGTCCTCCTGATTTTCCAGCAGGATCTGACATATTTTTGCTTCTCCTTAGGAGCCTAGCTCAGGGTCACCTCTCTGGCAACTGAGTTGATCCTGGCTTCACTTGCTCCCTGCCTCCAGGCCCCCTGGAGTCCAAATTCATGTCTGCTGACCTTGCTCACAAGACCTGCTTCCTCACCTCCTCTGCCATCTCCTAAAGGACCAGGATCAGGCTTCATGTTCCTTTTCTCCTTTCCTCTTCCCCAGCGTCCAGCACAGTGACTGTAGATCATGAGGGCTCAGTACAGAACTGCTCTTTTTTCCTCCACATGAGATAAATTTGCAAAACATGCTTGACTCGCACATGTTTTGTGTCATGTGTTACACCCTCTCCTTACCTTTCTCCTGTAGCTGTTGCTATGACAACGGTTGTGTGCAGTGCAGACCGTTCTATGATGCTCTTCTGAGGGTCCTCAGGGGAGGGAGCATAGCAGGGACCAGCTCAGTGATACACTCTCAGATTGGTTTCCCCGTCCCCTATTGCAGTTTCAATCAGTGTTCCTTGAATTTTTTCCCCAATATAATCACGTACAAACCAACTGCTCATTTTGGGGCAACCCAGACAAAGAGAGCTCTCACATATGAAGAGGAGAAAAGTGGTAGGTTGTAGGTACTGTGTGAACTGCAACGCCACATCCCCACAGTGCTGGGGGCTTTGCACATAGTAGGTGCACAACAAATTACCTCTGGATAAATAAACGTGTTGAAAGTCACTAATTACCCAATCTCTTTGCCACCATTTCTCTTGGCTCATGATAATTCTCTTACTTGCATTATTTTTATGAGGTCTGTGTTAATTATATTGTTAGCAAGTGCATACTCCTACTAATGAAAAAAAGGTCTTAAAATCTTAATTAAATCTGGTATTTTTTCCCTCATAGATTATATCCCTAGAATATCACCCACTGTTTTATACTATCATCATTTTAGTTTCTGCTATACTAGCAACATTGCCTAATGAAAGCTCTTGTATTTCTTATTTATTTAAATGCACTCAAGGCTCCTATTTTTTATTATGATTTCAACTATAAAATAATCCCCTTCCTTCTGACCTTGAAATGTTCTTTCCTCAAGGCTCTATTTATGCCTAAGGTGATCCAAGCTATAACATGGAAAAATGAGAAGTATAACTGCTATGGCAGGAACTTGGGGACATGTACACAAAAATCAGATGTCAGGGAATTTTAGTCCAAAGGAGGATCCAGAAAAGAATGAAAACAAACAAACAAAACAATCGGTGAATATGCATGGTGAGGCCAGCACTGACCACATTCTGCAATCTGGACTCACGTTGAAATTTAAGAATGTTTATTAATTTCCTTCCCCCCAAAATGACTTAATATGTTGCTCATAATTTTTTTGGTATTAGTCGATAAATTATAAAAAGAGAGGTGGGCATTTTAAAAACTATTGCATTAAAATACCTTATCTCTCACTAAAAATAGATCAGATATGAATATTGCAAATTTGGCCATTTACATTACTGTTTGAAAGAGTTTTTCTATAATAGAAATAGCACTTCCTGTACTAATAAATGTTTCAGTCTATCAGCATCAGTATATGTCCACTGTTTCTTTGGTCACAAAGCACTAGGAAAAGCCTTGTCATTTCATAAGATAAAGCTTTTATTTTATTAAGAAATGCCTCTACTTTAGCAGTATTTTCAATTATCTTTACTTAGCCTTAATGGATACATTTAAGCCTACTGCTGGAAAATTGATCTTTTAGATTTACATAAATTAGAAAATAAAAACATAGGAGCAAGGAATTTTGTGCCGTTATTCACATCATTTCTTCACTAAATGCTTAGTGAGCACCTGCTGGGTGCCAGGCACAACCTTCACTGATGACTCCCCAGATGTGGGCAATACCTCATCTTTAACTTTAAGGAATTTACTGCGAAATAGAAAAAACAAAACAAAACAAAAAAACAAAACAAAACAAAAAAAAACTTCTACTCTAGAAGAAAAGGAATTATTTTTTATCAAATCATATATTATTAGAATTCCACGATTAAAAGATGCTTTCAGAGAATCTATTCTCCTTTGTCAATGTACAACTGAGTCAGAAATTGATTTAGAGAAAGACATTTTAGGCTTATGTCATGTTAAAGCCAAAGAAGACTGAGGCCTTGGGAGGGGCAGGTTACACAGAGAATTAATACAAGTGTCCACGCTTCGAGTTTAGTGCCCTTTCCAGCCTATTCTCTTTAGTGCCCTTTCCAGCTTATTCACTCTTTTTTCTTTCTTTTTTTTTTCTTGGAGACAGAGTCTCACTTTGTTGCCCTTATAGGGTGCCATGGCATCACAGCTCATAGCAACCTCCTAGTCTTGGGCTCAAGCGATTCTCCTGCTTAGCCTCTGGAGTAGCTGGGACTACAGGTTCTCGCCACAACGCCCAGCTATTTTTTAGAGACAGAGTCTTGCTCTTGCTCAATCTGGTCTTGAACTTGTGAGCTCAGGCAATCCACCCAACTTGGCCTCCCAGAGTGCTGGGATTACAGGTGTGAGCCACAACGCCCGGCCCTCTATTCACTCTTATTTTCAACTCTGACTTTATTAAATGTAGCAAATGTAATCTTAAAATGTTTCTAAATATAATATGATCAAAATATTTTCATAGTCTAGTAAATTATCCAACAGATACTTCATTAATTGGGCATCTCAACGAATGAAATACAGAAAGCATTGTAAAAGAGAATTATTTTTGAAATACAAAATGTTGTAGATAATTCCCAAGATCTAGTCAAGGGCACTTTATCTGTATCTCTTATACTGTGTTCAGCGTGGACTTTTAAAAAGTATTTCAAGCATAGGAAGCTCCTAGTAAGTATCTCGTGGTCAAATATTAATGATACTGGAATAATTGTTATATTAGAAATCTGTTATGAATGGCAAAAGAGGAATGTTGCATTGAATAAAAAGAGTAGGCTTCTATAAAATTCTGCTGTGTATCTAGAATGTGTCTTTATTCATCACTTTCTCAAAGGTACACATGAAATCAGAAAATTAGTATTCAGAACATCTCTGCATAAAATGCAGTTTTATTTTTTCAAGTGAAGTAGCTGCTTCAGCTTATTATTCATGCTTGAGGTCAGGACTTGAAAATTTGAAAAATGGAAAAGGGATTAAGGGAACCATATATTCCTAGAGAGCAAAACTGTAGTTTAAAAACAATAAATGTGTCAATTTGGTTTCATAGCAGTAACTTTTCTACATCCTAGTACACCTATATATAAGAGTAATTGCTAATGAAATGTGTGCTGTATTTAAATATATGTGTTCTATTATAAATTTCTTTTAAGTTTCACATTAAATTTAATTACATTCAAAATTAATAGAGACTTTTTAAATAATTTTAATGGTCATGAAAAAATTCTAAAATTCCTTGCAAGTTTATGTGCAAGACTTAAAGAAAGTTATCATAAAAAAAGTGATCACATATTTTGGTGTATTCTTAGAAACAACAGGTTATTATAAAACAGTTCGGGCTACATAATTGCACTTGGGTATGCCTTTTGTAATCTTAAAATGAGAAAAGATGGCGATTATTTGCTCCTTTCATCAAAGAGGGAAAAGATGTTAAATGTCAATATTTCATTGTTATACTTTTTTTTAAAGATAAAAAGATATAAAAAGGACGTGGTAAGCTCTGTGCATATTCCTGCCAGTTTTCCTGGAATGTCCTATTTTAAACTATTTCTTGTCTATACCATTTCAACCATTTTTCCTGTATTCTTCACATATGAACAGGATGATCTTTGGCAAAGTTTAAGCTTGGTGGCAACTGCCTGCTTAACAAAGAGTAGCTTCATCCACATGTTTGAATTAGAAATAAAAACTCACCAATTATACAAATAGAGGTTTCATTAAGCAGCATCTCTGTTTATTACAGAGTGACAATAATAATCCTCTTGGGCTTCTATTTAACATTGAAAACAAATCCCAATCCCCCATCTCTTTGATGCAGCTGGCTGCGCTGCGCATAGTGTGTAATGTACAATGGCAATGCCTATTGTTATAGAACTGGCTTATTTGTGTATTGAAAGCCGCATTCAGGTTTGTGTGGTTCAGAATGTTCAATGAAATGCACAAATTGACTAGTTTAGTATTCTTCAATTTGTCATAATGGTTTTTGTGTGAGTGTTTTTCTTATTTAAGATTGCTATAATGTCATTTTTATTCTTTAAAGAATGAGGCAAAAATTCCTGTGAAATCTCAAAGTTTAATGCTAAGGACAGGTGCCCAGGTCAAGGTCAAAGTCCCTTCCAGGACTATGAAAACCAGCTCAGAGTTAGTCTAGGCTTAGCGGCAATAGGAGAATAGCTCACAAAAGACCTCGTTTTAGTCTTTGCTGACAATGAGATAAAACAAGATCTAGGGGTATTCTGCAAACGTTTTTGTGGCTGAGAAGTACTGAAAACAGTATTGAAACATGACCAATATACTGGGAGAAGGAATGGTCTAGAGATTGAAAGCTTCACAGAAATGCAAACACACTTGTTTTGGAGACTTGCAAAGACATCTCTTCGTGTTGGACATCTTAAATCCCTTTCTATTCCTAAGTATGCTTACTAAATTGTATGAGTCTACTAATTTCAATTATCCTTTAAACTTAAACACCCTTCTTAAAATACATTTATACCATAGAATTACACTTGGGTTTGTTTTTAAGTTATGGAGAAAAAAATCTGAGTCTGTAAATATAGATTGATCCCCTGATCAGTGAATTATCAAAAGATTCACCAAGCCACTTTAAAAAAAAAAAAGTATAAAATCCTGGAAGGAAAGTAACACGTGTCACTGTTTCTTAAGTGTCAATTGGAGACAGATGTATCAATAAGGCACCTTGTTCATTTGAAGATATTACATTTTCATCTTTTTACTGGTAGGTAGAGGTCATTTTTTCAGCTTAATATCCAAAATGACAAAAGTTAGAAGCAGAAACCCAAAAGATATGTCAAGATGAATTACTGCATATCAGATGAGCAGGGTAGGAAGCAAGTGTTTGTAGCTTTCACAAGGGTGTTCTGGAGACTTCTGAGACACTCTTACTTGAGCAGGAAGCCTTAAAGCATCCTAGGAACTAGCAGGGTAGAAATTCTCCTACAGATTCAAATTAATTTCCCTTGTATGTATTTGTTTTTAAGTTGAGTTTTTGTTTAGATGGCATTCTATAATTCTAATGCTATATCTGTTACTCATGTTTTCTACAAACCTTTTCCCCACCTATAAACACAGTAAGAACAAGGGCTTCCATCACAGACTTCAGGGGGTCAGCACTACTGTTCTACTTAGTTGAAAGGAAATAATCATCACCCACTTTTAAATCCAAGATTACTCCAATTCCACACTGTGCATTGAATGAGATCATATGTGTATATGTGTAATCTCTCCAGAGTAAAGAGAGAGAGCTGGACTGGAAAACCTTGGTACACTCCCCTACACACACCTTTTAAATGTGAAATGCCTAAATCTGAACATTTCCCAATGAGTAACTGATCCTAGGCAGCACATAACCATGCTCATTTTCTAACTCTTCTGTGGTTAAATAACAAATAGAGATGATACAGAAAACAGGCGCCATGGCAAATTGGACAAATACAGAATTTACAGTGACAGCTCTGTCAAGCATCATGTTCATGATACATAAAGTGAGAATTGGGACGAAAAGCATCAAACATTCCCTTGAGGGTCATGATTGTGTAAGAGGGTCCCTGGTATAGCACTGTCTCCTCTTGTCCTAGCTGTCACTCTCCTACTGTCACCGATGTTTGGACTGTACCAGATTTATTTCCAACAACTACTGAAGCTACAGGAACACATACGTTCACACATAGATTCACACACATGTATGCAGTGTGAGAGGCAGAGAGTGAAGCCCTGGCTGATCTTATTTCTTTGGAGTTGTAATTTAGTAGTGTTTCCAGTGGGAGTAAAAGGTACCCCTTAAAAATCCTTTTTTATATACAAAAAGTAAAGTCGACGTATTTCTTTTACTTGTACTCTTTCGCCACTTAAGCTGTTTTTTGCTACTGATCATGCGTGAACAGAAGAATGGATGGGATGAGCAAAGCAAGCCTTTGAGTTGTTCCTGCCGTGTAAAGTTACAGTGAATAGATTACACGGAACAAAGAATAAATGCAGAAATAACCTAAATCTTTTTATGGAGATGAGGTAGAAAGCAGTCTCCTTTGGAATTGCTCCTTTCGATTATAAGAGCAATTCATGTTGAAAGTCACTATGACAAATCAGCCCATAATTTATTTTAAGAAGTCAAACTAGCAAGATCAAGTGTACTGTAGGTGGTATTTCCTCTTATCATATTAAAACAGTCTTCCCAAATGTAAAAGATAATCTCAACTGCTGTGTTCTGTAAGCAAGCAGAAAATTATGTAAATCTGATTTCCTTACAGTGTGCTTGCTATCTCTTTAAAGCTTACTAAATCATATCCAGATTTGTAAACACAAAAGCACTGGATCCAAGATACATTTGCTTTTCAAATACGCAGAATGCAAAAAGGTATTTTGCAGGGTGTAATTGAAAATTCCTATCTGTTTTCAAAAGCTAACAAATCAACGGTTGTGTGAGATTTTAAAAAAATACAAAACATCACCTCTTTAGTTATTAAGGGCTTAATTGCTTCCTCATAATGGAGTGTGACAATGTGATTGCACTAAGAACAGCATCTGCTTTGAAAACCACGTTTAGACGCCCGGGAGGAGCAGGGAGCCGGCAGCCATGTTGAAGTCCGCCCTCCTGTCTCTCAGTGTGCTCTGGCTCCCAGCCCCTCTTCTTTAGCTCTCTTTGGGCTCACCGTCTGAATGACTGCTGTTTGCTTTGCTTGCTCACCTAAAAATCTTCTCACGGGTACGCATTCCCACCTGTGAGACCTCTTAGACATAAATAGTTGGGTATTGATGCAAGCCCAAATTAAGTGATTGTCTTCTTTGCAAGCACAGAGGTCCCCTGTACAACCCATACTACAGTAGCTGTGCCTGTGACAGAAGACAGCCAGGAGCTGGACTGCCCAGCACCCTGAGTTTGTACCAATAGAATGGACCATCTCCATTCTTCCCCTGCTCAGAAGAAGAAATTCCTTTCATGTAAGACTAATTCATTGCCTAATGCTTTCACCTGCATTAAATATACTCTATTCTATTTGGAAATGCAGTAGAACCTACATCACCGAGTCGGCCACCTCCCTATGTTGGCCACCTCCTTAACTTTGACCTAATTGTCACAGACCAGACATGCACCACACGTGCGTATCAGTACAGTGCGCCTAGTTTCTTATGTTGACTAGTCTGTGATAGCCCCTAGGGTGGTCGACTTACAGAAGGTCTACTGTGTCTGTCTAATTGTGTATAAACACACACACCTATGTATACATTCACTATTAATTTCTTTGTGTTTAAAGCAAGATAGGACGTTCTTTACTTTTTATATGAAGAGTTCCAAGTACAATCAACCGCCTAAAAGGTACTTAAATTACTAGCTATTCTTAGTCAAGAAAAATGCATAAAATTTCTTGCACCTTTTAAACATGAGAATAAGAAAAATAAAATATTTTTAGTTACTGGACTACAGTTAGTAGTTAAACGTTGGTTGGGTAAAAGAGTTATATTCAATAAATTCAGTAATAAATAAAACGTAAGTTCTATATTAACAAATTGTGCCAACTGTAAAATAACGCAATATTGTAATTCTAGCAGTCTGGAATTTGAAGCGACAGGCTGTGACCCTGAGATGAGGAGAGTAAACAGAGAGGGTGGACGCTGCACTGACAAACGAGTGATCAACCGAGAAGGCAGGACTGACAGTGAGGAGAGATGTGCTCACAGGGGCTCTGCACCCACAGCCACACACACGTGTCACCATGGGACGGGCAGAGAGCGCGTGCGTGCGCACACACACACACACACACACACTCCTTACACATGCCAGCATTTCAGAAGCAGCCAAAGGCATTTATTAAAAGGACAAAGGAAGACTGAAAATTCTGATAGTGGAGAGTGAGGTGGATGGGAAGCAGGCCTCGTTTGTGTGTTTATAGGATATTAAAGACCGTAAATGCCCTCTTGTATTTCACAGCAGATACTATGAAAGGCAATGCCAGCCCTTGGTGCCCGGCCTCCTGGCTAGATGACTCAAGCTGAGGTGCATGTTGGCTAAGGCAGTCTGTGTTAAGTCCCATTCCAAATAGCGCGTGTGTAACAAAAGTGCTCAAATCAATGCTCCCCACAAATCAAAACAAACAAAAACTCTTCTTCATTTTTCTAAAACTGCCGTAAGGTTAAGGCACTGAGTCAAAGTCTTAAATTGAAATACTGGGGATGACCTAATATCCATGTGCTATCAGCAAAATGCCTACCTAACGGAGAATGAATAAGGCCATGTTTGGGGGCCTCGGGAACTTAGTACAAGCTAATACTAAGAACAGCTGATTCTTATGTTCACCTGCCATGTTTAAGTACTATTCCCCAAATGTCACAAAAATAAATGTCTGACTCCTCATAACCAACTATATAATTTTCCCCATTGAGAAACATTCCATGTTGGAGCTCAGATTTAACCCAGTGGATGAGGTTCGAAGATCTTTGTTCTTAAGCACTTTACAATGCTGCCCCACAGGGCTAAGCAAAAAAATATAAAGGTCGAAAAATGTTAGAATAAGATCATCCATTAAAACAATAAAACACAGAGACACAAGTTTAAAAGCCCCCTTCGGAGTGTCTCTGATAAAGAGAAAGAAAACAGTACTTTAAAAATCTTTATCACCTAGAGGTAGTCTTTTCTAAGACTTCTTTGCGACAAGCCAATATGAAGTAAGGAGAAACCTTGGCACGATCAATACATATTTTTTTCATTCTTTAATTAAGAGGTAACATCTGCATAATTTTAGAATTTTTTCATAAACTTTATTAATTAGCACTGCTTGTAGTGGCAAGTGAAGTTGTGTTACTTTCAATGAACTTAAACTCAGCAAAACAGCTCTTTCTAAAGAAGGAACAAATGACCACCCAGGACTTAAACGTATTACTTTTTGAGTCTGGAATACACATCTCCATGTGCCATCAGCAGTTTTTGTTATTTTTACAAAAGGCAAAATTAAAACAAAACAAAAAAAAGTCTAAAAGGTTAAGCAAAACCTAAATTGCATTTCATTTTTAATTCAAACATTCTGCAGATTGCACAGCAAGATCCTTATTGATAGAAGAGGGGTCTAAATCAGATCTCTTTTTTTATTTTATTTTATTTATTTTTTTATTGTGGAGAAGGGCGGGGAAAGAAGGCAGGGGAAGAGGTGCGTGACAGGGTTGGGCCAGTGGCATGGTACCACATTGGCTGTAACTAGGTAGAGGCAGTTTCAGGCCGGGTCTTGCTGAGTCGTTGCTATGCGGAAGTAGCTTGATAGATCTACTGCTAGTCAGGCTCGGGAAGTTGCACTAGGCCTCAGGCACATGGCAGGGCCCAACAATTCCCTCTTTTGTTTTTTGTATGGCGGAAAAACATAGCCCCTGTCTTAGGTTGCCTTCTCTTACAGTTTCAGTCTTACCCGTCATGGGGATTGCTAAGAGCCAAGTCACTCAGCGCCGCAGTCTCTGCAGCAGCCTGTCCAGAGAGTCCCCCATCAGGGGCTTGCGCCAGCTGTTATGTCCCCTGGATCCTACAGCCCTTCTCGGCCTCACCCTGGATGCTCTCCAGCCAGTCCTAGACCCGTCCACACCACTGCAGCAATTGAAACATCATGGTGGAGATGACACACCATTGTTATGGTTTCCACTTGCACAACAAGTGCTTTGTGAAAGTTTGTGATACTTGAAACTTTTTCAAAGTGTTCTTAATATGGAAACTCTGTGTTTGCTTTCACTTCAAAGTGCTTCTGGAAGATGAATATTTAAGAAGTGCATTTAGTTTTAAAGCAGAATCATACTTTGTTGGTTACCATACGTTCTATGAAGGATTCACCAGAGGGGTGAGGTGATTGGGGAGGATATTTTCCATTTTTTATTTAACTAACATGTCGACTGCCTACTCTGTCTAAGGCCTTTTGCCATCACCTGGCTAGGACAGATAAAGCAAATGAACAAATAAATGTCCCACAAATGCTGAGTCCCACCTGTCCCCATGGCTGGTCCTGTAGTATGAGGAGGAGACAGGATCCTCTTAAAACACCTGGACAGGTCATCTCTGAGCCTTGGTTCACATTTGGCACTTTCTAGCAAACTGTGGCCAGTGAGCCTCCTGGTGCACAGACAACTTTCCTCTTTGTTCTCTGGTCTCCTTTGGACCTCAGCCCTTTCTTCTCTGTGTTGTAAAGCTCGGTCTGAGCTGACTTCCCCTGGGTATTTTCCTGACTTTTCCCCCTCTGCAGCTCTCTGCTCCTTTACTTTGGGGTTCAACAAGGTGACTAGAAAATGTACGGTGCCTTCAACTTGCTTTTTCTTGTTTTTATGCAAAATTAAAATCCACAGTTTTGATTTTTTAACAGGATCCAAATTTTTATAGTTAAAGCAGTCATACTATATTTTCACTCAAAACTCTTAGATTATCAAGCCTTTCTAAAGTTCTTATAGCAGAGTGTTGCCTATAAAATACCCAAATTTTAGCTTGCTAATGTGGAAAGTGTCTAATTCACACGTTTTACTTAATTTTTAAAAGTGGTGTGTCTTAACACTTTTTTATAGCTATGACTCTCTCTAAAGAATATAAAAAAGAACATTATTTTTTGTGATCAGGCAATAAATACATATTCACTGGCATTGTTTAGATGTATTCAAATCCTGCAAATGCTGATTTGAGAGTAAGTAAAAATGTGTCTGAAAATAGGGAGATATAAATCATATACTCAGTTTGTTTAATGTTAAAAAACACAAAAAAGTACAGTTTGAATAATGTAGAAAATGGTGATGGCTTCCCATTTTCTAGGCAAGCGAGCCCTAACGGGAGACGGGAGGAGGAGATGAGGGATGTGCACTCGGGACTCTCAGCAGACCCCAGGGACCAGCCTCTTCCCTGTCCTCATCCTCATGCGGTGCCTATGACAGGTCAGCTATAAAACTCAGTTCTTAGCTTGTCGGATCAGAAAACTCTTCTGTTTTTAGTCTTTTCAAAGTCTTCTTCAAATTAAAATCAAGTCACCAATTGGCTCATGTTTTAACCTGAGTTCATCTAAGATATTATTGTGGTTACAGGATATCAAAAATAATTTTACAGCTAAGGACTAATCAGTAGTCCTAAAAACAGAGCTAAGCATTTTGAATTGAACCAAACAAACAAATAATCAAACAAGTCTGTAGATATTCTATGCCTCAGTTTGGAGTTAGTTTATCTGGGTGGAAGAGGATTAGTTCTTTTATTCATTATTAATTTACCCAATAACTCACCTATCCATCCACTCATTCAACAGATGCAGTGGACCCCCTTAGCTGACCACCTCCCCCCACGGACCCCTCCTTAAGATGATGTCAGTGTGGGAGGAGGTCAGCCACGAAGGTTCTACTGTACACATACGTGACTATTATCCAGGGACTTCTTAGGCACTAGGGACACGGCAATGAACAAACACATTTCTTTCTCTCAGGGAATTATGTTCAGGCAGGGAGAGAACGAAACACAGAGGAACAAAATATCAGGTGATGGTAAGTGCAAAGAAGATAAAACAGAGTAAGGGACTAGAAAGTGGGTGGGGGAGGCTGGGCTCG
The DNA here is from genome assembly GCA_963574355.1 of Loris lydekkerianus. NCBI lineage: Eukaryota > Metazoa > Chordata > Mammalia > Primates > Lorisidae > Loris > Loris lydekkerianus. The sequence continues at coordinate 20,485 of CAUYPK010010672.1, forward strand.
TGGCTCACACCTGTAGTCCTAGCACTCGGGGAGCCAGGCAAGAAGGGTCAGTTAAGTCCAGGAGTTCAAGACCAGCCTGAGCAATAGGGAGACCTTGTCCCTACAAAAAAAAAAAAAAAAAAAAAAAAAAAAAAACCCACATTGACAAAAAATGCCTTTTGTCTCAGCAAAACGGGAGCCACACACAGGGGGACCCTTGG
>CAUYPK010010673.1:0-19637 GCA_963574355.1 Loris lydekkerianus
ATGACTTTCACCCTCCCACATAATTATTGCAACATATTATACTCTTATCTTTTTATATAGAAGATATAACATGGTTTTTTCTTAAGAAAAGATAAATTGCCTATCGACCCATGAATGGACTAGCAAATTGTGGTACATGTATACCATGGAATATTATGCAGCCTTAAAGAAAGATGGAGACTTTACCTCTTTCATGTTTACATGGATGGAGTTGGAATATATTCTTCTTAGCAAAGTATCTCAGGAATAGAATAAAAAGTATCCAGTGTACTCAGCTCTACTATGAAGCTAAATTATAGCTTTCACATGAAGGCTATAGCCCAACAATAGCACAAGACTATGGGGAAAGGGCCAAGGAAGAGGAAGGGAGGGGGGAGGTTTTGGTGGAGAAAGAGTAATGGGTGGGGCCACATCTACGGTGCATCTTAGAATGGGTACAGGCAAAACTTACTAAATGCAGCATACAAATGCCTACATAAAGTAACTAAGAAAATGTCATAAAGGCTACGCTGAACAGTTTGATGAGAATACTTCAGATTGTATATGAATGCAGCACATTTTACCCCTTGATTGCACTAATGTACACAGCTATGATTTAACAATAAAAATAAATTAATTAAAATGTTAAAAAAAAGAAAAGATAAATTGAAAAATTTTTTAATCATACATATGCCTGACTTGTTTTTTATTTTAGCTTTGCGCATGTTTGAAAGTTTAACTTCACATAACCTGCTATTATGGGAATCATATGACCTCCACATTTTGAAAGCAGTATTCCAATATCTTACAACTTTCAGCTCTTTGAAAGTTTAATCTAGTATGCTTGAGTGCAATCATTTTTTCTTTCCTATGGTTGTCCTCAAAATCACCTTTTTATCATCAATTATTTAGAATTTTCTTGATGATGTGTTTTGATACATGGTAGTCTTTTTTTCATTAATCATGCTGCCTTGTTCTCAATAAGCCTTTTTTAATCTAGAGAGTAATGTTCTTTAATGTCTCTTTAATGATTTATTTCTTTTATTTTCTCTTATCTTCCTTTTGGATATTGTCTTACAGAATAAGAAAATGGATAGGAGAAAAATGGAGCTCCTGGATTAATCCTGTAGTCGTCTTTTTATGTTCAATTTATTGGACTTTTCTGTTTTTGGGGAGATTTCTTCAACTTTATCATATATAAATACACTCCTACCCACGTACAGTAATTACAGTTCTTTTCTCTTTAGTTTTTGTCTTGCTTTCTGTTTTGTTTCAGTTTCCTCAATACAGCTTTGCTCTGTTCATTTTTCTTTCTGTCAAAAGTTATCCTTCCATGCCTACTGGAACCCAAACTCGCTTTAAAGTTATTTTTGATGAGAAACAAAGAGCCTACTGAGAGGTGTGGGCGTGGGCAGGGCTTGTGATGAGTTGTGAGGGGAGATGTATTGGTCTCCTATTGCTGCCATGACAAATTGCCTCATACTTAGTGGCCTAAACAACAGCAATTTATTATCCTACAATTGTAGTGATGAAAAGTTCAGCACAAGTCTCACAAGTCACACTAAAATCAAGGTGTTGGCAGGGCTATGGCACCTTCAGGAGTCTGTAGTGTAGAATCCATTTGCTTGTTTTCTTCCCTCTGGAAAGAAGACATCCACATTCTTTGGTTTCTGGAGCTTTTTTTCCATCTTCAAATCCAGCAACCATGAGTAGGTTAAGTTCATTCTCACCATTTCCGGAGTCGTATCTCCCATTTATTACAGCCAGGAAGGGTTACTGCTCTTCAGGATACATGTTGTGTGATCAGAGTGGGCCCACTTGGATAACATACTACATATTCCTTGTTGCAATTACTCACATCTGCAAAGTTCTTTTTGTCATCATTGATAGTATTCAGGGATAAGGAACTGGCCATCTTTGGGGACCATTAATCTGCTAGAGATTAGCAGAAAGACCTATTCATTTTGTTGATGAACCATTTTTAGCAGTGCCAGTTTGGCTCTTTGAGATAAATCTTTTTTTTTTTTTTTTTTTTTTTTTAAGTTTTCTTCTTTTTGCATATAAGCCTGTCCACTGACTTTTAGGAGTCAATTATGGAAAAGTGACTGGTCTAACACTGACTAGAATGTGGCTTTCCTTAACTGTCCCTGGAGTACTTGTGTTCAAAGACCTTTGATTCAACCTCCACCAAAAAGAAACCTACAGGTGTGTTTAGTTTTGGATGGGCAGAACTCTCACCATGCAAAGTCAATATGGGCATTCAACCAGTTAGGCTATTCTTTGATTCTGCATTTGGTGGTATTGTCTGCCAGCTTCTGGACACTCATCAGCCTACAGGCACTCAGCTTTCATCTTTTTCCCATCTGCTGAGTTAGTTATACTTTAAATCTGTTTTCATCTTTCAAAATTTGGTTGACATTTCTCATCTGCTGTCATCTTCTCTCCTATTCCCTTTTGCTCTGTGGAATTGTCTATTTTTTAAATTCTTTACTATCATTTCAGTGAGTTTACAGGATACAGCGGAGGTCAAGGGTTATGTTCGATACATAACATTAAATGAGAATTCTCTATGCATAGAAATTAATGAAAATTTACACCTTCTCTACTTCTTTTTATTCACAGTTGGTTAATTTTTTCAGTGCTGTGTACCTTATGCTGAGTCATTTTGACACCATAATATTATGCATGGCATGAATTATAGTTTAGATGTATCTAAAAGATAGAATTTTATGTATGAATAATCTGTTATTTGAATACATATGTATAAGGTATTTATCTTGAAAGAAGAGTGGAATATTAAACTCCAGGGAATAAGAAAGTCATGGTCATTATAAGATAAAAATACTACATATAAAATTAAATGTACAGAGTTTATGGTAGGCCAGCAGAACAATGTTGAGTACCATGTCATTCTTTCTGAAATCCATCTACTTGTCTTGATAATTCTGGGCATTTTGATGCCTAGATGGCCATAGAAAATGTTTTTTATTTCCTACTTTAACACTGCTGTAAGAACAAAAGAGCTTTAATTAATTGAATAAAGTATCAAAACATGTTTTTCTCAAAACTTAGAGTAGAGTAACATTCTAGGATTCATATCTTTGTTTACCTTGAATTCCCATTTAGATCCCAGTGATATAAACATTACACAATTAGATACAGTATATAATTTGGAAGCAAAATATTTTGCAAGTTCAATTAAGTTTATACAGGAAAAAACAAATTGCTGAAAGGCATTTGGAATGCCCCAGGCTTAGATTTAATGACTAAACTGTGTCTGATCTCCAGAGTGTTGCTTTTGGTAGGCTTTTTCTTTTGTTGGAAAATCTTATTTTTCTTAAGATTCTAAAATTACAGGTTGTTAGCACATATGGTACATTTTGAAATCTGCACAAACTGGATAGTAGGCAAATAAATGAATACATACATTTGTAAATATAAGTAAAAATGAGAAAAATAATTAAAGGGTAACTGCTAGGCTTGAAAAACATTATAGAACTTTAGATTTGATATAATGTAAGGTAAAAATGACATCTCAGCAAAACACAGCAATGAGGGAAGCAAGAAAGTCAAGATAGTAAATCAAAGACAAGAGGAAAAAATTACTTAGCTAAGAGATCTCCACAAAGTTCAATTTAAATGTCCCAGAGGCATGGTTGTCACAGATGTTCTTCAAACAGGTAGAAACCCAGAGAGGTGGCGCAGCAGGCAATGTAGACTCCGTGATATCATTTCTCTTACTACCTAGAGATTACAGTAATGAGATGAAAGATCTTTCGTATGTAACTAGTATAAGATAAATGGGGCAAAGCAAGAGAATTATAGCATTATGAAAGCAAAGTATCATACTCTAGTGGAAGTAAAGGAGGTGACTATAGTCACCACAGTTAGGATATACTTTAAAATAACAAGAAGAGTAGAATTGGAATGATTCTAACATAACAAAATGATACACGCTTGAGGTGATGAATGCCCCAATTACCATGATTTGATTACTACACATTGTATGCCCATATCAAAACATCACATGTACCCTATAAATATATATACCTATTGCATACCAATTATTTAAATAAAAAAATAATTAAACAAAGGTTCAGCGGCAATGTATTTAGCCAACGTTCATAAGACAAATCCCATGCCTATGCATGGTGAGAGTTGATAGCTGATAAATTTTCCTACCCCGAACAGCATTTTTTGTAATGTTAAGTCTCCAAGTAGAGGGATGCAATGACTTCAGACTGAGGAAGGCAGGGAGTGGCATAAAGAAGGATCCACCACCAGTGTCCTCAAAGCCAAAGTTTATTTCCTGAAGCTTTTGAAATTAGGATGTACTTGATTCATATTAATTTGTGATATTAATTTAGTCCCAATATGACAAAAAGCATAATCGGTTGAATTTCATTCTCAAACAATGAATAAAAGTCTTCCAGAATATTTACTACCTAAATAGTTCTTCGTCTTGGCTGTGCTTTAAGCTCAACTGGGGAATTTTTTTTAAATACTGATGCCTGGGCCTTCTGAAATCAAATTCTCTGCAGGTGGGACCTATGCAGCATTGTTTCTTAAAACTCTGTAGGTGATAGTATCGTATAGCTGGTTTATGAACCACTAGACTAAACAAATCATTAAGAGCTTATTATTTGCACTTAGATTGTGGTTGAAAGATGTTTGGAAACAAAGATGACCAACCTTGAGAAATCCAGGGAAAATTGTTTAGCTCTTTAAGTTCAAGTAGAGCAAAGACCAAGTTTACAAAATTCAGCAGTGAATAAAACTCTGAAAATCACTCTACAAGTTTCAATTATTTTTTATAGTTCTTATGCATTTCTATAACATACCCAGAAGCTACTCTGATATGTCTTTTGCAAGTCCACTGAGGAAAAACAATATATTTTTTGAAAACTGTTTCTTTATCCACACACCAAAAAAAAAAAAAGGAGTGCAGAAGTTATTAATTTGATATTTTAAGAAAAAAAATCCTCTAAGTGTACACTTTAAATATCTTGCTAATTGAAGCAAAAGTAGTGTATTTTTTTTCTCTTTCCTATATTTCTAGAAAACTACCTTGATTATGGACTCTGCAGGCATAGCAACAACCTTCAAACCTTCATCTAGAAAGGTAGAATTCATGATTTATTCAAATCCGTAACTGTAATGAGTCATCAGTCTATGAGAAAAATTCAGGTCTATTCCAAGGGTACTGAAAGCTTTCTTTATATCTTGCTGCTGTTCATCTCTGTGACATTCCTGGAGGGCGTCTTTTGATAGTTGATTATTATTTGAAGTGGCAGGAGGCAGGCAACTTCAAACGAAGCAGCTTCTTCAGCCAGAACTAATAGTCTTGGGAAGATGTTTCATGTTCAAAACATATCTAAGTTTGTTGATTGTAACCACAGGAATTTGGGGAATATTATGGAATTTTCCCCCAATACATTGGGGGAAAAAAGAATATAGTAATATATTCTTAAAAAGTTAATACAAAGAATGAGTGCTATTTATACTCAAGTACTCAAGCAAAGATTTGCCAGAATTAAAGCTTTGGAGAAAAAGGTGACTAATTCTTTCCTTAAAAGTAATCAATGTATTCATCTTTTAAAATATAGTCATATTATAAAAGAGAGCTGGATAAACAGGTTAAGCAGGTAAGTAAACCACCACTACTTCAACCTAAACATTCCACTTTTTTCTTTTCATATAGGTGTTCTACATAATCTTTGATTTGACAGAATTATCTTCATGCTAAAGCAAACAAACAACAACTATAATAAAAAAGTTATGAAACTCACTAGGAAATGAGGTCTAGTTAGGTTTGCAACACCCAACTGTAAAAATGTGTATTGGCATCATGTAAACAGAAATGTTCCATGACTAATACCAGCAAGCATTTTATTAATGCAGACTGCTCACCTCAAACCCTGCCTCACATGTCCTTCTGCCCTTTCTGGACTCTTTTCCTTCCATTCTCCTATTTATTTCCCCTTTGTTTCTTTTCTATGTCAATTGGCTTTGGAGTATGGTGTTAACATGTCTACCATGACTTTGACTCCAATGAGCACTTTTCTGTGTTCCATACCCACTATGTGAGGCAAAAGATAATTCTCCTTTTCCTTCATCTTAGCTCTTTGGAATTCTTATATCTTAGTTTTGTTTTGTTCCTGCTGATTCAAATATATCGAATAAGTCAAGAACACGAATACATAAGGCTCAGAGCTGAAGGCAAGTCTACTTATAATCTTTCTTGCTGTATTTCAGTCAGTTGTAAAAGTAACTGAAAAAAAGTTGCTTTTTGCTACAGCCTTTGGGTAACTATGAAATCAACAAATGTAGAATAATTGTGAAAAGTCTGTAGTTGAAATGGGAGGTAATGAAATTTTAAATCTTACATGCAAAGTGAAATTATTATTAGGCCATTAAGTGTGAAATTTAAGGTTGAATTTTGAATCAAAAGATTAGTCTATTATATCTTAAACAAGAAGCAGTGGAATTAATCAAAGCATGCACCTAAGCTATTGGTAGGGTTTTTACCATCTTAACAATAGCTTGTTTATTTCAGTGGCAAAGAAGCCAAGAGAGTGAGTGGCTATGAAATGTCAAATGGCATTTTCTTTAGCATTTTCTTTCCTTGTAAGAAGTGGCAGTCAGTTAGTACAATGTCTGATGAATACAGTGGGTGACAGAAAGTTTCGATTCAGCTTCTGTAGCCTGAGCAAAATTGTTTGTGCAAAATGTAGTTAAGTATTGTCTTGGAAGATGATTGGTCTATCTCTACTGACCAGTCTTGGTGGCTTAATCACAAGCATCCTTATCGTTTCATCCAATTGTTGTAGTAGATATTAGCTGAAATAGATTGACCAAGTTTCCTGAGCTACAGTGGATAATACCAGCACAGGACCACCAAATAGACAATATTAGCTTTTTTTCATGAATATTCAATTTTAGATTATATTTTAGCACTTTATCCAACCATTGTGCTGAACACTTTGGGATTGTCAAAAAGAATTTGTCATCACACATAACAAAAAGGTATAGAAATGGTTTTCCTTTATGCCATGACAGCAAGAAAGGCAAGCTTTGAGATTATTTATCTTGTGATGCTTGTCTAATTCATGCAGACCCCTTTTCTCCACCTTTTTTATCTTGTCAGTTTGCTTCAAATGGTTGGATATTTCTAGAATAGTAATGTCACACCTTGCTGCTAATTTACATGAAGGTTGAGATGGATATGCTTCCAACCACAGCTTTCAGCTCCTCATTATCCACCTTGGCTCAGCTTGCCCATGTGTCTCATTTTCAAAATTAAAATCATCAGAATAGAACTCCTCCAACCATGAGCTTTGCTTTCATTAACCACATTCTTCTCAAACACTTTGTTGATATTTTAAGCTGTCTGTGCTGCCTTGGTTCCATGACAGAACTTGGTTCCATGACTCATTGCTAATTTTTGACTTATCCATGGTTTCACAAAAATTTTTCTAAAAAAATTTTGAAAGGTAATCATAAGCTAAAATCTGTATTTGAAAGGATAAGGATGTGCCTTCACAATAAAAATAAAGCAAGTGTCAAAGTGAAATGTCAGAGATATTAATCATTGAACTTGTAACTTAAAGAAATTCAATGATTCATACTTAATAACCTATGTGAATTGTATTTTCATAATTACATCTGGTTTATATCTGTGTGTCTTAGTTCACTTGCAAAACTTGGTTTTCTAATGACCCAGAAACTGAAATTTAAACCACTATATGTCACTAAACGATTACAAAAAGAATCACTGAGCTGGAATCCACTTCAAACAACCATCTTCTCCAGTCCCATCTCACACATATCCATAATGGAACCTTTAAGATAGGAAATAACATTCTAAAAGATGAAAAGTAAAATTTCAGCTATAATGACTTTATTTTTCTACATTCCTTCATTATATAATTTCATAAATTTACTAATTTCCCCTAAAGGAAATAATCAATAAAATCATTTCTTTATGTTCTTTCTTTTTCTGCTTTTCTTCTGCTATGTCCTTGTATAATTGGGTGTAACTATAAACTTGCAAATATCTAGTAAGTAATCATTTAGTTTTATCTTTCACAAACTAAGTTGCCCATTGTGTTTAAAGGAAATAATACATTTTACTGCATTACCTGATACTGATAAATTGATGGGTTGATTGGCAGATTTATTTGCTCTGACCTAGTTTGTAAAAATTTTGACATGGCCACCTTTTCTGTCTTGGTTGTGTCTTCTATCTACACTCACCAGCATTTTAACTATTTCACAAAACATAGGTAAAAATTAAATAAATTTTCATGACTACCACAAAAGTATAAAAAATAGTTAATTATGGCCTCAAGTTTTAGTTATCCTATGATGTACTGGCACTTTTAGTGAAAGCACATGCCATAGCCAGCATGCTGGACTCTATTGACAATGCCATACTTTTATCAATTTTTGACAACTTTCATCAATATAGTTTGATATGCATCTCTAAATATACCAACTTCTGTGTAAGATGAAATTAATTTTGATGTAGATATTTCATTATTTTATGGCTTCTAGCATTTAAAATGAAGAATTTTATTTGAATTCAATAAAGAAAGATACATTACTATGATCTTAAGGTGTAAGTAGCAGGTAAGAAAACGTACTCTGGGAAATTTTATAAACTCTTGTTGAAGATTACAGACAAGTCAAAAACAATACACCACCACAGAATATGATAACAAGACATAAATATTCATAATTTTTCATGTCTTAAAATTATATATAAAAATTAACTTGCTCCAGAAGACTTGAAGATATTAAAATGAACTGGCCTAGATCCCTCTTAAGACCTTTTGACATGTTATTCTAGTTAGTTGTGAACCATTAATATACACAGAGGAGAATGCTACATTATAACATAAAAACAGTGACTACCAGGTCTTTAAGTATAAGACACAGTGCTAAGTGATTCACTTACACTTGTCCTACTCTGCAATTATTTTCTTCATTTTACAGAAGAGAAAGCATAGACTAAGAAAATAATTTGCCTACAGTCATAAAGAAGTCTCGGGCTCTCACAGGGACAGAGAATTCCAACAGCAAATCATGCACTCTTTCTCTATGTTTCAGGGTGCACAGAAGGATTACTTACTCCTTGTGGTTAAGAGAAAGAAGCAGAAGTGACATGAATCACTTTCTTCGGCTGCTGTGGCCCCAGTGATATTCAAGATAAGGGAGGCCCCTCAAATAGAGACTGATGTGGAACAGAGATCTCCTGCATACTTTTACCACTTTCCCTTGCTGGACGAGAAGCTTAAGGAAGAAGATTCACTGTGTTGAGTCCCTGAGAGTTCTATGTTTCTGTCCCTGAACATTATTTTATGTATGTCATAAATTTCATTGTAGAGCTATCTGATTCTAAATCTTATACACTTTTCCAACAACGAACCTGTGTATATTCCAAACATGTGTTTCATACTCTATATATTAAGAATCGTTCAATATCTTATATACCTTTCTAACTTCCCAAGTGCCCTGCTTCCCTTTCTCCTTCTGCTCCTCCTAAACTCTATTCTGTCATTTTGTTTTCTCTAGGTCTGAACTGTCTGATATGTGATTTTTGTCCATATATGTCCACATGAGATTATTGAGCCTTTCAAATGTGACCTGTGAAAGATTGAGATATGCTTTAAGTACAAAAATAAATACATACTGAAATGATAATTGGGTATATTTTATCAAGTAAAATATACTTTATGATCAATTTCACCTGTTTCTTGGTTTCTTTCCTTTTTTTTTTTTTTTTTTTTTTAGTATGGCCACTAGAAAAATTAAAATTACATGGGTAGCTCATATTTATAGATTGAATTATACTCCTATCACACAGTGCTATAATAGACTCTGATGGAAGAATATATCTTTCTTAAAACATTTCCTTATGATCTAAGTCATCTATAAGGGTTTCTTTCCTAGTGTACGGTAGGAAAAACTTCTCCTTACCCATCCCAGGTTCTTGGTTGAGTTCCCTATTGTAAAAGACAAATGAACCAAACAAAAACATACAAATGTATTAAATATAAGTTTTATTTAATTAATTAATTTATATATTTATTTGCTTTTGGAGACTGAGTCTCACTCTGTCACCCTAGGTAGAGTGCCACGACATCATAGCTCACAGAAACCTCAAATTCCTGTGCTCAAGTGATCCTCTTGCCTCAGCCTCCTGAGTAGCTGCGTCTACAGGCGCTTGCTGGGAGGAAACAACTCCCACAAAATTACCCATCCCTAGCTAATGTTTCTATTTTTAGTGGATATGGGGTCTCACTCTTCCTCAGACTTGTCTTGAACTCCTGAGCTCAGGAGAGCCTCCCAGCATGCTGGAATTACAGGCATGAGTCATTGCATCCAGCCTTATATAAGTTTCTGGGATATAGGAGCCTTTATAAGGAAATGAAGACCTGAAGATAAAGTTAAACTTGTATATTGTTATGGTAAATTTGTTGAAGAGTGGATAGTCATGGAGAAATATGACTGGGAAAAGGGCATGGTAATAAACTGGGGAAAGCAACAAAACTTGTTTTTTCAGATGCTTCTGTGGCCCTTAGTCTTCAGAGGTAAGAACGTTCCTTTCCTCTGGGTAGAGAGAGAGGACCTCATATATAAAATCTTATAACCTGTTTCAGAGGTGATGGATGGGGGGGAGGGTGAGAGTGACCTTGAGCTTCTATTTTCTCAAATGCCAGAGTGCCACATTTTGGCATAGTATGATCTGAACCATGTCATTCCAAATTACCTCATTCCATAAATTCACTTTGCTAAATTTTTTCTCAAATGTGTATATGATTATGTTAATGGCCTTTACCTGAAACAATTGCTCTGTTATACCTCTGAGGTCTTCCTGTGATATTTTGCACTGTATCTTGTATTGACTGCACAGTTTAGGAACTAAAGTTTATTTTGGCCAGTGAAGTTTTTGAGGAAGAAAATAATGGCATACTGGTTTGATTTGTGTTGTTGTAATGTATTTTTGGCTCTTCCCAAATGCTCACTGGAATAGACATTTCAGACTATGGTGGGAAAAATACAAAAGTCGTTCAAAACAATCAGTATTTGAAAACCATTCATTGCAATCTTTCCAAACCTTTATTGAAACACACACCCAAGTCTATCATTGAAGATTAATCAAAGGATTCATATAGGAAAACAAAATACTATGTAACAAAGCAAGCTTTCTACTATTTCGTTCTTAGGCATATTGATAGCTTCCTTTCATAGCAATTATTCTAACCTAAAAGTAAATGACAATATTTTGATTTGAAGATATATTTCGCTTGTCTTAGATAAGAGCCCACCCATCCTTAGGAAGATTGAAGGACAGATATTTTTTTCCCACATAGGTAAATATTCTGCCGCATTTCCAAAGACAATAAAAATGGTATAGGAAAGAGCTTGCTATAAGATGATCATCTGTTCTCCAGAGGATGGAAGAAAAAGAGCCTGAAGTTATATTGAGGGAAATAACCTGTTTGTAAAACACTGTATAATACTACAGAGATAGCACTAGAGAGGGCATTGAAACCCGTGCTTGGCAGACACAATTAACTCTGGCCCAAGGCAGACAAGAGAAACCAAACACACGGCAAGGTGAACTGGTCAAAGACCCTGGTACAGTGAGCGAACTGCCACCTGACTCTCAGTATGGAGAAAGAGGTAGTTCAAAAGCCTGGGACTTCACTGGATTGTCATTGTCCTCACAAAAATCTCCTTAGCTAAACTTTCTAAAGCTTTTTTGTTTAAATAAACGATGTCTGTTACTTTGTGATAAGAGTTTTACTTAAGATGTGTGATTCTTCTCTTAAAAGAAAAAATCTTTAACAACTAAAACCAAATCATCCAGTATCTCTATGATACGAGTACCTCAGACAAAAGGGTAACAAGCCCCCCATAAATAAAAATGTGCAACAGCAGGAAAAAAAACAAAAAAACAAAAAAACAGCACCTCTTATAGAAACATGGCCCAGGATGCACGCTGTTGTAAATGCTAATTTGTGTATCCACCAGTTGTAACCCCACTGGGAAGACACAAGTCGTGAAAGTTTACTCCTTCTTCCAACCTTAGCAAAGTCAATCATCTTCTCAGTTCTTTTTTTCAATTTGGATCCTGCTAATCTTAGCTTTTCACAGGAGCAGTGATAGTCAGCTTTCTTATCACGAGTGCCTTTTAGTCAATTGCTGACAATCCCTTGTGTTACAGGCAGCAATTTTTTATGTTTTGTGAGGTGTTCTGGGAACAGTATGAGGATTAAGATCATAGGTCGTACATTTCGTATCTCTAGCATCTAATGCTATTGGTAGGAAAGAGTTGCACTTTAACACTGAGATTATTTTGAAAAGACTTGCATTTATTTAATTGGCCTAGTTTTCTCTCTCTTTTTTTGAAACAGAGTCTCGTTATGTCGCCCTCAGGGGAGTAATGTGTTGTCACAGCTCACAGCAACCTCTAATTCTTGAGCTTAAGCGATTCTTTTGCCTCAGCCTCCCAAGTAGCTGGAACTACAAGTGTCCCCCACAACTCCCGGCTATTAATTGGGGGAGTTATTAAGGGAGGATAAAGTTTATTGGGAGGATATATGTTCCTACAACTTATATCAAATAGACACAAATCAGTATTGACTGGTGTTTCCAAAGCAAGAGAAAAATATACTGGCAACTGAAAAAGACTGAAGAAATTTACCTGTGCCCCAAACATCTGAGTATTCATCCTAGAAGAATGACATAGCAAAGTTATATGATAACCTATTAACTGAAATAACAACAATAAGGAATGAAGCAATGCTTTAAATACACACACAATTCCCAGGTAGTTTAGAACATTGTATCATCCTGGGAACAGGAACCTAGCCCCATAATCCCAATTAAAATCACTTTACAACATTCATCTCATTTTCTTTTCTCTGTCCTTCCCTTTCCAATTCCTCCTTTCCCCTCTCTTTAGTTCTCCTCCCCTACCCTCCCATACCTCCCTCCCTTGCTCCCTTCCTTCTTTCTACCATAATACATAGGTTCTCATTTAAAAGAATGCTGGCAAAGACTAAATGCCCACACCCTCTTGGGAACCTACACGGATGTAAATGAGTGTACACAGACTTGGCTCTGTCCTCTCCAGTAAACATCAGAAAAAGCAAAGTTGCAGACCCTGTATCATTGGGTACCACACCAGGTGATACAAAGAGGAAAAAAAAATGTAGACACTGAATCATCAATACCTAGACAACACAAAACCCTTTCAGACTATGCTGTAGGGAATAATTTTGCTTTGCATTAAGTGCAGAATAGATATTTGTGTATCCTAATTTTATGATTTTTCTGCCATGTTAACAACATCCTTAAAATGGTGTACTACTTTGCTAGTGGTAGGAGCACTGCTACAATTTCCAGAAACTGAAAAAACTAAAGAGAATTCCCTGTCTGGTGACATAAGGTAAAGATTCCTAGTAAGTGCTCCTCTCAAATGATTGTTACTGCAGGTGAACAGCCACAGCAACAGTCACTGACAGGACTCTGGAGGGCAGCACCAGTACTCCTGGTAGAAGAAGTTCCAGTGTTCTTTTGAGAGTCTCTTTTGAAAAAATAGCTACTGTGTATTTTTATTGTTGTTTTAGCAAGTTGTAATTTAAGTTGTCCTTGCCCTAATGACCCTAATAACACTTTTTTTTTTTTTTTTTTTTTTTTTTTACAGTCAAGAAGGATTTATGCTTAGCTGCTCAGCTCTATCTCTCCTCTAAGGTCTTATGCAGGAGATCCAGAGATCCAAAAGACTTTCCCTCAAGGAGTTTACAATCGAGTCATTTCCTAATTGTTTTAAAAATATTTTTAATAGGAAGAAATCTACATAAAACAACATTTACCATTTTGAACTGTATATTTCAGTGACATTTAGTGTACTTGCCATGTTGTGTAACAATTAGCTCACTAATTTCAAATTATATCATACATCCCATAAAAAATAGCCAGTACTTACTGAGTAATCTCTCTCTACCTTCTACCCAGCACATTCCATTGTAAACTTTCATCTATCCCTAAAGAGTTGCCTATTCTGGGTATATCATATTTATATAAATAGGAATAATTCAATATAACACCTTTGGTTCTGGCTTCTGTAACTTATAAAGTTGAAGGGTCATGCTAGTTGTAATATATCAGTACTTTGATCTTTAATGGGTGAGTAATATCACATTGCTAAGTATATACACTTGGTGTGCAGGAGCCAGTACCCAAATATGGTGCTTGGACATGTTGAAGTGGAGAAGCAGTGTTGAGGTCTTTCTGGCCTTCTCCCCTTCCTGTTTCTCAGTCCTTTTTCTCTTCCAAAGCATAGGATAAAGTTGTTCTCTGCCTTCCCTTATGTTGCTAAACTCAGAAATTGCCAAAGAAAAAACAATTATCTCTGGTTCCCTCCCTGAAATTTTATTAACTGAACTTGTGTCACAGGAAGAAAGACTAAAGTCTGTCCACACACCTGAGAGGAGTTTTAGTACAAATCATCTGCTCTGCAGGCCCAACAGACTTAGTCCCAGGTCATCACGTGTTTCTCGAGCCCATTGAATTCGCATAAAAATTATTTACTACCCACCTAAAACCATCTACACTTCTCTACCTCCCATCCCCCTTAGCAAAGAGGTATATAATTGTTTTATTTCAGTGGATTATCAAAATGACTTCTCCATGCTATGCACAAGAAAGTAAATTTGTATGCCTTTTCTCCACATAATCTGTGTTTCAAAAGTTGATATTTAGACAAGGATTAAAGATGGTGGCCAAGTAACAGCTTTCCTGCAACTGAGCATGGCGAGTCTGGAAAGACAGGACTCCAGGCATCTCTTGCTGGTGAGATCTGCCTATAATCATCCCTTTGAGGATATAGGGAGCCACCAAGGGACTTATGGACCACAAGAGGAGGACAAAAACAGTGGAGAACTGGCAAGTGGTTGTGTGTGTTCGATCAACCTAATCACATCAGCAACTGTGAGTACAAGCAGCAGTGAGACTGCAAACCAGAAGGGCCTTACCTGTGAACTGTTTTGGTATTCTTGGACGTGGCACTCAGTTGAACTGCCTTGGGGAGAGCTTGAGCAGGAGTGTGGAGAACATTGGGCATTGTCTGGGGCCCCAGACTGAGCCTCTGACATGGTCACAGGAAGCCACTGTGAAAGAACTAACCCAGAAAGCTCTGCCCTCAGGGTCAAAGATCAAGGATAAGGTGGGACAAAGTAATCTAGTGACTGAGCAGCCTAAAGGTGGGGAGTGAGCTGCCTTACAGCCTTAATACTTAGAGGCAGAGTGAGACGGTTTTGGCACACTGAAGCCTTGGGCTGTTGCCCTGGGTAGAGTGCCATAACATCACAGCTCATAGCATCCTCAAACTCTTGGGCTTGGCGCCACCCAGACCTTCATAAAAGCTGTGCAGCAACCCCTGACACGTGACCTGCACCCACCATGCCTCCGCATTCCCTGACCAGGAACTGTGGGAGCCACGCAACCCTGCGTCCTCCCTCCTGTGTCCTCCCAGCCTCCACACTAGCCCATTAATCTGGCCAGGGACTCTGGTAGCTGTGTGCCCTCTGGACCCCTCCCTGCCTCTGTGCAGAGCCCTTCTCCTGGCCAGAGACTGCTGGAGCCTTGGGCGCTCTGTACCAAAGTCACTGGGTGCCAGGCACTTCAAGAACTGTGCGCACCACACCCAGCCCTGTTGCTGGATCTGGGTGTGTCACACACCAGAGCTGCTTCAGGAACCAGAACTCACTAGCTAGAGCAGCCCCAGAGGAACTAGACAGGGTCACTCCCTACAAAGATCCAGCAACAATAGACTGATCCCGCTGGGGTCTAATCTTGGAGAGACACCTCCCCAACTCTGAGGATGGCCAGAGGCAATGGTGAAAAACAATCATGAGGCGAAATCAATAGAAAAACTCTAGCAATATGAATAATCAGAGCAGATAAACTCCCACAAGGATCAATGGGGCAGAAACAGCACAAGACCCCATGCACAAACAAATAGCTGAGATGTCAGAAATTGAATTCAGGATCTGGATAGCAAATAAGATCGAATTAGAATTTCAAAAGTTATTTCAAGAATTCAACAGAAACAAAGAGCAAATGACCAAAGATTTTGACACATTGAGACAAAAAGTTGCATCCCTCAAAGATCTGAGAAACACAGTAGAATCCCTCAGAAACAGAATCGAGCAAGCAGAAGAAAGGATTTCTGACATTGAAGACAAAGCTTTCGAATACTCCCAAACCCTCAAAGAAGAAGAGAAATGGAGAGCAAAAACAGACCACTCTCTCAGAGAGCTCTGGGATAATTCGAAGAAAACCAATATTCGTCTTATAGGGATCCCTGAAAGTGACAAAGTGGCTTCACAAGGCACAGAGTCTCTTCTCCATGATATTATCAAGGAGAACTTTTCAGACATGCCTAGAGATTCTGAAATTCAGATAGCAGACAGTTTCAGAACTCCAGCACGACTCAACCAGAATAAGAGTTGAGTCCCCAGGACACATCATAATCAATTTCACTAAAGTTAATATAAAGAAGAAAATTCTGAAAGCTGCCAGATGAAAGAAAACCATTACCTACAAAGGGAAGAATATTAGAATAACTGCAGATCTCTCTGCCGAAACCTTTCAACCTAGAAGAGGATGCACATCGACTTTTAATCTCCTAAAACAAAATAACTTTCAACCCAGGATCCCGTACCCAGCTAAACTGAGCTTCATTTATGACAGAGAAATTAAATACTTCAATGACATTCACATGTTGAAGAAATTTGCCACAACTAAACCAGCTCTCCAGGACACTCTTAGACCTATCCTCCATAAAGACCAGCATAATTCTCCACAACAAAAGTAAACCAACCCTAAAAATTTTTGATCAAATTCCAAATTTGACAGTCGCAAAAGGATTAAAAATGTCCACCGTACTCTCGAAAGGCTTATCAATATTCTCAATTAATGTGAATGGCTTAAATTGTCCTCTATAGAGGCCCAGGTTGGCTGACTGGATACAAAAGCTCAAGCCAGATATCTGCTACATCCAAAAATCACATCTTACATTAAAAGACAAATATAGACTCAAGGTGAAGAGATGTTCATCTATATTCCAGGCAAATGGAAAGCAGAAAAAAGCAGGCATTGCAATTCTGTTCCCAGATGCAATAGGTTTTAAACAAATTAAAATAATTAAAGATAAGGATAGACACTTCATATTTGTTAAAGGTAATACTCAATATGATGAGATCTCAATTATTAATATTTATGCACCCAACCACAATGCACCTCAATTCATAAGAGAAACTCTAATAGACATGAGCAACTCAATTTCCTCCACTTCCATAGTAGTTGGAGATTTTAACACCCCTTTAGCAGTGCTGGATAGATCTTCCAAAAAGAAGCTAAGCAAAGAAATTTTAGATTTAAACTCAACCATTCAACATCTGGACTTAAAAGACATCCACAGAACATTTCATCCCAACAAAACAGCCCGCAGAACATACTCCAAAATCTACCACATCCTAGGCCACAAATCTAACCCCAGCAAATTTTTAAAAATAGAAATTATTCCTTGCATCTTCTCAGACCATCATGGAATAAAAGTTGAACTCAGTAACAATAGGAACATGCATAGCCATAAAAAAACATGAGAGCTAAACAAGCTTAGGCTGAAGAATACATGGGTTATAAATGAGATTACAAAAAAAATCACTAAATTTTTGGAACAAAATAACAATCAAGACACGAAGTACCAAAACCTCTGAGTTACTGCAAAGGCAGTCCTAAGAGGGAAATTTATAGCACTGCAAGCCTTCCTCAAGAAAACGGATAGAGAGGATATTAATAACTTAGTGAAACATCTCAAGCAACTGGAGAAAGAGGAACACTTCAACCCCAAACACAGCAGAAGAAAAAAATAACCAAAATCAGAGCAAATTTAATTGAAATTGAAAACAAAAGAATTATACAACAGATCAATAAATCCAAAAGTTGGTTTTTTGAAAAGATCAAGAAAATACATAACCCTTTGGCCAACCTAACAAGGTAAGAAAAGAGTCAAATCTCTAATTTAATGATTTAGAAATGGTAATGATGAAATAATAACAGACCCCTCAGAAATTCAAAAAATCCTTAACAAATACTAAAAGAAACTCTATTCTCACTAAAATGAAAACCTGAAAGAAATCGACCTATACCTGGAAGCACACCACCTACCAAGACTTAGCCAGAATGAAGTGGAAATGTTGAACAGGCCTATATTAAGTTCTGAAATAGCATCAACTACACAAAATCTCCCTAAAAAGAAAACCCTAGGACCAGATGGCTTTACCTCAGAATTCTACCAAACATTTAAAGAAGAACTAGTTACTATACTACTAAACCTCTTCCAAAATATAGAAAAAAAAGGAATATTACCCAACACATTCTACGAAGCAAACATCACCTTGATCCCCAAACCAGGGAAAGACCCAACAAGAAAAGAAAATTATAGACCAATATCACTAATGGATATAGATGCTAAAATACTCAATAAGATCCTAACAAACAGAATTCAACAACACATCAAAAAAATTATACACCATGACCAAGTTGGATTTATCCCAGGGTCACAAGGCTGGTTCAATATATGTAAATCTATAAATGTAATTCAACACATAAACAAACTTAAAAATAAGGACCATATGATTCTTTCAATGGATGCAGAAAAAGCTTTTGATAATAGCCAGCATCCCTTCATGATCAGAACACTTAAGAAAATTGGTATAGAAGGGACATTTCTGAAGCTAATAGAGGCCATCTACAGCAAACCCACAGCCAATATTGCATTGAATGGAGTTAAATTGAAATCATTTCCACTTAGATCAGGAACCAGGCAAGGTTGCCCATTGTCTCCATTGCTCTTCAACATTGTAATGGAAGTTTTAGCCATTGCAATTAGGGAAGAAAAGGCGATCAAGAGTATCCACATAGGGTCAGAAGAGATCAAACTTTCACTCTTCGCAGATGATATGATCGTATATCTGGAAAACACTAGGGGTTCTACTACAAACCTTTTAGAAGTGATCAAGGAATATAGCAATGTCTCAGGCTACAAAATCAACACCCACAAGTCTGTAGTCTTTATATATACCAACAACAACCAAGCCAAACAAACAGTCAAGGACTCTATTCCTTTTACAGTAGTGCCAAAGAAGATGAAATATTTGGGAGTGTACCTAACAAACGACGTGAAAGATCTCTACAAAGAGAACTATGAAACTCTAAGAAAATAAATAGCTGAAGATGTTAACAAATGGAAAAACATACCATGCTCATGGCTTGAAAGAATCAACATTGCTAAAATGTCCATACTGCCCAAGCAATATATAATTTTAATGCAATACCTATTAAAGCTCCATTGTCATACTTTAAAGATCTTGAAAAAATAATACTTCATTTTATATGGAATCAGAAAAAACCTCAAATAGCCAAAATATTACTCTGCAATAAAAACAAAGCAAGAGGAATCACGCTACCAGACCTGAGACTGTACTATAAATCAATAGTGATCAAAACAGCATGGTACTGGCACAAAAGCAGAGAAATAGATGTCTGGAACAGAATAGAGAACCAAGAGATGGATC
>CAUYPK010010674.1:0-14529 GCA_963574355.1 Loris lydekkerianus
GAATAATTTCTATTTTTTTAAATTTGCTGAGGTTAGATTTGTGGCCCAGGATGTGGTCGATTTTGGAGTATGTTCCGTGGGCTGATGAGAAGAATGTGTATTCAGTTTTGTTGGGATGAAATGTTCTGTAGATGTCTGTTACGTCCAGATGTTGAATGTTTAAGTTTGAATCTAAAATTTCTTTGCGTAGCTTCTTTTTGGAGGATCTAGCCAGCACTGCTAAAGGGGTGTTAAAATCTCCAACTACTATGGAACTGGAGGAAATCAAGTTGCTCATATCTGTTAGAGTTTCTCTTATAAATTGAGGTGCATTCTGGTTGGGTGCATAAATATTAATAATTGAAATCTCATCATACTGAGTATTATCTTTAACAAATATGAAGTGTCCATTCTTATCCTTCCTTATTTTGGCATTTTTGCTGGATCAAAGAAATATACAGGAATTCTGTAAGGATTTGATTTTGGAAGGTCAAGTGTCTAAGACATATCCACATAGAGAAGTTGAAGAAACTTCTGAGCAAAGATGCACATTTCTTGTGATACAAAAGGGGAGATATGATGATTTCACAAGCATAATTATCATGAAAGGTAAAATATATGTGGAAGGAACACCAGCCAAGTAAGCAAGGAGCTACAAGGTTGCAGCAGCAGGGTTTGAGTGAGATGGTGAGAAATTCAGTGTTTGATCTTTGTTTACAGATGAAGCACTCATTGGTTTAATTTGTCTGTGGCTTCAAGACAGTTTGTCTTAGTGAAATGGAGACAGACAAACATAGAATAGATTAAGTGAATGTAGTGAAGTTTCCAAATGCTTCTAAATGTGTGGGCAGCCAGGCAGGAATAGACTGTATTCAGCTAGGACCAACTAACCACTAAAATAGTTATCTAGTTTGCCCACCATGGACACCAAGTCCTCACTGTCATTGTCAGGAGTCACCTTGCTCTAAAAGTCAATGGTATTTAGTTTTGTTTTTTAACTCATAACTTTAGAAATATGACAGAAGACTTTATACACTAAGTTAACACGCAGGTCCCAGATTGAGAGATGTTCATAGTGTTTAAAACCAACAAGGCATTAGTATCTAGAATGTAAAAGAACTTTCAACAAATCAGTAAAAAAAAACAAAAGACAGAAATCCCTAGAAGAATGAGTAGTCCAAGAAGACCAGGCGATTCAAAGAAGAACAATTATTAATTGGCTAACAATCATGGACATAACCTCGTTAATAATCAGTTTACTACAAGTTGATACAATGAGCAACTACTCCACAGGTATCAATTAGGCCGAAATGACTATATTACACAGTGCAAAGAGTTAGTCAGGATGAACCACTTCTGGTGGGAATATAAATTGATACAACCATTTCAAAGGTACTTCTGCAGAACTCATTGAAATTATATAGACCATATTCACTTAATCTATTCTATGGCTAATATATATGCCCTAAAATCTAAAATTCCACTCCCAGGTATTCAAGAAAGAAAAACTCATGGGTTCATTAGGAAACCCACCTGAGAATGTTTGTAGGGGTGGGGCAACCTCACTGTCCATCCCTAGTGGGATGGAAGAATGAAAAGAGAAGAATGGACACATGGGACTACTCTGCCCTTTTAGAGGTGGTAAGATAATGGTATATACAACTACATGGAGAGATCTTAAACGCTGAGAGCATAATAGAAAAACAAAACAAAACGAAAAGGAATTAGTAAAAAGCAGCAGAAGAAATAAAGCACGATGTTGTTTATGTAACCTGAACACATGTATATGCAAGAAACTATACTTTTGCAATGATGCATGTTTAAGATGTGTCACATTCATTGGAGTGGGTGTCTGTAGGAGGGAGGGAAGGCCATGAAAGCAGAAATGGGGATAAAACAGAAAAATAAAACACAATGAGACAAGGGCCTAGTATGGGCCAGTGGGTAGGTCAAGTGTCTGCCCCTGAGGTCCCGCATCCTCAGTAAAATGTAGCAGAAGTTGTTCATTGAGAATGAATACTGACATAGTGTGAAGAAATCACTATATCCCATGTATCCTGTTGTTACCTTTAGCACAAGTAAATACTCAGCAAACTGTACAAGTAGGTATAGAACAAGCAGAATACCTTTAAGTAATTAGTGAATGTGGTTAATTAGGTCTGGCCCAAGGCCTTGTTGACCCACGTTTCTCCTCATTGGTTCTCTGTTGATTCTTCTGCGTTCCTACCATCCTTGTGTTTTTTTCTGAGCTTGATGGTTGTAGACAATCCTGAATGTCTGTTCTGAAATTGCTCAGAGTTGAATCTTTATTTTTTTTTGCAGTTTTTGGCTGGGGCTGGGTTTGAACCTGCCACCTTTGGCATATGGCGCCGGTGCCCTACTCCTTTGAGCCACAGGTGCCGCCCAGAGTTGAATCTTTATATAGTATTTTTATCCGCTTCATTTTGAAAGAGGTTTACATTTTCTGATACACTCTACAGAGAGGTGGACTCTGGTTACTTTGCACATGGTAGATAAGGGTTCCCTGTTTTGCCCAGCACTTGGGGCTTCCCAGTTAACCAGGAACCACTAAAGCCATGGGCTCTAAATTTTCCCAGGCACACTGCCTTCTGGATGGCATCTGAATGAACAGCTTCTCATCCATGACTTTCTTAGACTCTGTTTTATTCCTTGTGCTGATTCTAAACTACTGTTTCTGGCTGCCGCGTGTAAAGATTTGACTGCTTAACACATCTTGCTCATTATACTGTGAGTTGTCCCTGCATATTTTACCTCTTTTAAATTGTAAAACATTCCTGTCATCTGGGTCCTCAGCCACCTGCAGAGAATGGAATCACTGAGAACAAATCCCAGGCTTCTTCAGATTGATTTTTATTGTAGGCCATCTAGTCAACCTTTGAGCATGGGTTTCAGTCAGGGTGGGTAGGGAGTTTATCAGGAAGAGTGCTAAGTATGTGATTTAAAGTTAATTATGGAATCTCCCAGAGCTCAGTTTACTTATTAATAAAATAAGAAAATACACAGCATATGGAGGAACTGGGTGAGGATCAGAGGTAACATGAGCCACACCTGCTAGACAGCAGGGTCTCCATAAATAATAGCTGGTACCATTAGGGACAAAAACCATGTTTAGCTTTTCATAATATGACTAAATTGGATCCATCTGTAGAGTGCTGCGTTGCTTGACAAAATACAGAAACTACAATACCCGAGTCATTTTTTTCTCACCCGCTCTGCTGATGTGTCTCTTTCCATGATTGTCTTTCTCGGCTTCTTGGGGGAAGGCCTATTATTATCGTGGGAGGTGGTGATTTGTTCCTGCCTTGCAAAACAGCAGCGCATTTTTACCCCTCGAATTGTCAAGCACATCAAACTTCAATAACTTTACTTCCAAAGAGATCTTAGTGAGGAAGGCCATCCCTTGCTACTAATCTCTATTGATTCTCCAGCTCCTGGAGTTATGCTTCTTGCTTGGAATGCGGGCTGGCTTGAGCTTGCACTTTGCGCTGACTCGAGAGTCTCCACCATGGAGTTAACCCCCCATCTGGAAAGGATGGAGGCAAGGATGTCAGTAACATAACATAAAGACTAAGTGACAACAGCTGCAGTTCTCTTAGTGTAGGGAGAATTTCCATTTCATTTATCCAAAGCCCATGCTTTTGATAATCTCAGTTAATGCCATTCTGGTAGACAAAAAAAATCCACTGAAACACAAAAAGCAATTCTCCCACTTTTTCACGCATTCCCTTTTCTAAAAAGTATTTATTTATTTATTTTAACAGCCGCTTTATGCTCGTGGAGGAATTGAGAGGAAAGTATGGAGAATTTGCATTTAAACATCCCCTGCTCCCCTGCATGCACAGCCCCCCTCTTTAACATCAGCCTCTACAAGAGTGGTGCATTTGGTGAACCCGTATTGGCACATCATTGTCATCCCCAGTCCATAGCTTACATTGGGGTTCACTCTTGGTGCTGGACATTGTATGGGTTTGGACAAAAGCATGATGACGTGTGTCCACCATCATCATATCACACAGAGTAGTTTCACTTCTTTCAATATCCTCTGTGTTCATCTCCCCTCCTCAACCCTTGGCAAACCACTGATTTTTGTGTTGTCTCTACAGTTTCGTCTTTTCCAGAATGTCATAAATTTGGAATCATATGATATGCAGTCTTTTCAAATTGAAGCCTTTTTCCATGTCTTTTCGTGGCTTGAAAGCCCCTTTCTTTTTAACGCTGAATGATATTCAATTATCTGGAGGCACCATATTTTATTTATCCACTCACCCATTGAAAGGCATTGTTTCTAAGTTCTTCTAATGTTGAAAAAAGCTATTACAAATATTGTGTGTGGATTTTTGTGTGGATATAAATTTTCAGCTCTTTTGGGATAATACCAAGGGGGGTACAATTTCTGGATCAATGATAAGAATAGATTTAGTTTTGGAAAGACGATCTCCAAACTATCTTCCAAAGTGGCTGTACCATTTCACATTTTCACAAGCAATAAACAAGAGTTCCTGTTGCTCTGTGTCCTTGTCACCATTTGATGTTGTCAGTGTTCTGTATTTTGGCCATGCTAACAGATACATCGTGGTATCCAGTTGTTTTAATTTGCATTTCCCTGATGATGTATGATGTGGAACATCTTTTCATATATGCTGTGGTCTGATTATTTGTGTCTTCCCTGAATTCAAGTGTTGAAACCTAATCACCAGAGTGATGGGATTAGGAGACTGGGTCTTTTGGAAGGTGGTTAGGTCATGAAGCAAAGCCCTCAGGGATGGGATTGGTGCTGTTATGAAACAGGCCCCAGAGATGTTATTTGTCCCTTCCACTAAGTAAAGACACAGACTACCATTTGCATATCTTTGGGGGGTGGGGGAGTTATTACATTGTTTCTTTATCCCACTCTTCCTTTTTCCTTGTTAAATTTGTAATCTTGGTCATAGGCAAGTTATCTAGAACTCCAGATACAAGTTCATGACTCACCTTATTCCTCTTTGGGAACAGGCCTCTCTCTGCACTGTCGACTTTCTTCTCTAACTGGAACCTCACCAGCCATCCATAGAGTGTGGTTCTATGTAGGGATAGTACGTAGATCTGTACTACTCCTAGTACAGATTCCATCTTAATAATGTAGAACACCTCTTAAATAGGGAACAAACACTCACAGCTCTAGGCATGCCACTTGTTCACAGACCCACAATATGATGTCAGTGTCTTGTTTCTTTGTTCAGGCTGTTATTAAGTCCAGTTTGCAATCCCTCAAGAGTTGGGAATAGGGAATCGCACAGTGGGTGGTGGTGGTCAGGGGAACAGCTCGTGAGAAGCATGATTGGCAGTGAATTCACCTGTGCCAAGACCAAGGCAACAGAAAATCCAGAGGCAGGTAAGTTACACATCAGCTCGTTAGGAAATTCACAGGGATTATTCCCAGGCAGAGTTCTTAACGTTTTTAAGTTCCTTAATAAATGCATCCCCCAGCTTCCTTTGAGTTTTATCTATCTTCTGCAACTTGCTGACCACAGGAAAATATAGGAGCATATGCAAGTTGGGTGCCTTGCCTTTTAAATGTGTGCCAATTGTAGTCATGAAGTGCTGTTAGAAGTAGACAAACATGCACTTTAGAAAGAAACTTGCACCTAACTACCAGCTGAATTAATATGGAGAATTTACAGCAGTAAAAATTCATTTCTTCCTTAATTTGCTAACGTGCATTGCTGCTTCCTCTTCTCCAAACTCAGGGAGCTGGGCTTCACGGGTGAGCAAGTGATCCTCGGCAGGCAGGGGGCAGGGAAGGTAGCTGTGACCATCATGTGGGGCTTGTGCTGTTGTGCTCTCAGCATTCAGGGGACCCAAACTGTCCTGTCTTGTCAGAGTCACATAAAAATTTATTTTTACAGGTCAATGATAGGAAAAAATGATAACATGATAAATCTGGAATGAGATTAGAAGTTTAGCAGCTCTGAGATATTTTACTTCGATTATTTTATGTTTCCGGGGAATATCAAAACTATAGACTAAAAAGTCTGTTTAGGCAATTAGGCTTCTGTTTGGTTGTAGTTTTTTTTTTTTTTTTCCTGCAAATAATTTTGTTATTTAATGTAGTCCCATACTAAATTAGTCTTTTGTACATATTTTATACTGAGGTATTGTATTGTTACAATGTATATATGAAGTGACATTCCCAGCAATATCTGCTATCACAAATGTATTCAGTGCTTCCTGAAGTTCTAGTTCAAAGGAGAACTATGAAATTTTCAGAGGAAAAGATGATCGTATTACTTGGAGATAATATAATTATCCTTTTAGAGCTAATACAATCCCAGGAAAGCACAGAACGGAAGTTGGCAATGACTGAGGACAACTAAGTGTAGTTCTCAAGGTCATCTAATAGAACAGACAAGAAAGTAGACGTGAAATGTGTGTGTGGGGGAGGGGGAGGTGCCTTATCAAATATTAAAATGTATTCTAAACTCATGATATGTTAAAAAATGCGACACTGGCATAAGGACAGGCAGATATAGCAGAAACAAAATAAGGTCAAGAAACAGATCTCGACGCTTATCACATTACGTACATCATAAAGATGGAATTACAACCCAGTGCAGAAAAGAAGTTCCATTTATTCCAACTAACATTTCTGAGCGAATTCCTCGTATCTGACACCATGCTAAGTTTAGTAGACGTAACTATGAATATGATAAATCCTGCGATTTCAAGAGGCTTAGAGTCTTTTTGGGAAACAGGCAAGTAAAGATAAACTTGGAAAATATGAATCACAGAAGTGGCAGAATGGCATAAAATATGGGGAACACTCAGAGGCACCCTTCACCCAGCCTCTAGGGTTAGGGATATTTTCCTTACAGAAGCGGTATCTAAGATGGATTTGGAGGGGCGAGCAAGAAATCAGCAAGTCCGCAGATTCTGAAGGGTGTTTTAGAATGAGCACACAGAAGGTGCAGGGGCCTGGGATCTAGGGAGGCACAGTTGAGAAGTTGGAAGTAGTTCGACCTGGTCCGTGCTGGTACTTGGCAGAGGGTGGGAAGCATGAAATGACAGGGTGAGAAACTGAGGAAAGGCCGTCGTTAGTTTTCATTTGCTTGCTAAGCAGCTCTTAAAGAAGACCAGAGACCTAGTGCATGTAGCAAAAAACACTGGAAAACGTCTAGGATTCTGACTTGTGTCGCCGGGAGAATGTTGAGATGAATTAACATGGGTCCATGTCGAACATTTAAAGAAGATTTTTGTCTATTATTATTCAATGAACACGGCTGGTTAACTCGTTGAAAGAATTTATTGAAGGCTTAATTCACAGCTAATCAAAAAGGGGATTCCCGATGGAAAACAAAAGTGAAAGAAAACTAGAAAATACGTGAATCCTACTTCTTGGTTTTGGACAATAACCTGTGAAATGACCTTTGTCTTTTCTTTTATGCATTTGGCACATTTTCTACAGAACATGTGGCACTTACACCTTCAGAGAAAGACAAGTAATGGAAAGCCTGTTTGCAGTTTCCTATTAATAACAACACACTTTGCTGGTGTCTGAATATAGAGACGCACCTTCCAAACTGCTCTTAAAGGGTCTGCAGGTATAAAAAGGGCTCAGATTAATATTGTGAGGCAGAAGCCTGGATGCTCAGGAGACATTCTTTAAATAACTTACGTGTGGTGTGCTGATCACTCTAAACAGAGGGGACGCAGGAACTGAAAACCTCCCGCCTGCCTGCTCTTTTGCAGACATATCAGATCAGAGGTGCATTCTAGCAGCAGAATGGAAAAATGGATTAAACCGAGGGGCTAACACAATCTGCAAGCTTACATTTCAGAGCTGGCAGGGGATTCAGAGTCTGTTTTATTTGATAGACAAGGAAACAAAGGCTCAGTAAGAGGAGGGCTTCTGCCTCATGCAGTTGCTATCAGAGTGGGCCCAGAACTCAGTTTCTGTTTTCTGATTTAACATTCTTGCAAAATACCTATTTGACCTCTTCAATTCATGTCTTAGCATTTGTTAAGAGAGCAAGATGTATTCACAGCATGAATTTCTGTGTCACAGAAATATCTATATAGTCCTTGCTTTGTAGTAAAAGGTCATGAAAAAAATGTATGCTTCCTACTGAAAGAGGCTGCTTATTTTTATTCATTCAATTAACAAATATTTATCAAGCTTCTGCCATGTGCAAGGTCCCTGTGTTGAGGATATAGCTGTAATTAAGGTGGATTCTTTCTGCTTTTTTGGAGTTTACGTTCTGCATGGGAGAATGATACTAAAAAAACCAATTGTGATAGATTTCTCTTTTTCTCGGTGTTAATGTTCTATAAAGTCACCCAGAACACTGGATTAGCAAATACTGAGCCATTGCTCTGAGGGGAAACCCTTGTTTTATGAGCATCTCTGTTTAAAGACACATTGTTTCATACATATTGTTGATTCATTAACTTGAACATGGCTAACAGCGCTGTCACTCAAGCCCAAACAAATCTTATCTAAGGCATATTTTTTCTATAAGGCATATCACAGCCTTTTTGCCCTTAGATGCTTCGGGGCTATTTTAAACCATGGAAAAAAAAATAAAAGCACAAAAATGTGAACAATGCAGCAGTAAATAGGCCACAACAAGAATACTTGCTGACCAGTATGAGAGCTGAGACCAAAAGGCAGAATGTCACCACGTTTGACCTCTGCTGGGAGCACACGCACCCAGAGATTGAATCTTCTGTACCCCTCTGTGCGTGCTCATGAATGACCAGGAAAGCACCGTGAGTATTGGTTGGGGTGGGGAGGTCCCAACTAAATTTCAGTGAGTTGACAAATTTGCAAATATGAAATCCCCAAATAAAGAACAATGGCTGTCCACAGCTAGCTGTTTCATTCCAGGGCCATTATGCTAATGACTATGGTAATGCAATATCGTTTTACGGGGAGTGTGGGGATCAGAGAAGGATCTCTGGGAAAACGACATTCGAGCTGAGGTCCAAAGGATGAATAGGCAGGAGCTGGACCTAGTGGGGAAGAGCAAATGGTACGTGTAAGGGCCTGAGATGGGAAGGGAAGTTTCATATTTCTAAGGCTCTGATGAAGTCGTTGTAGATGAATTACCTGGACAGGTGGGGAGGGAGGGGCCAGGCTACGCAGGACCTTCTGGCTCCATTAAAGGATTTGATATTTATTCTAAGAGCAATGGGCAGCCAAGCTAAGAAGTGTTAACCGTGTTTAAAAAGTCACTCTCTCTGGCTGAGTATAAAGAAAGGGCTAGAATGTGGAGAGGCCAGCTGGAAGCTTATTTCAATAGTTTAGGAGACACATTACCAGGGCTGGGGTAAGGACGCAGGGTGAGGGGAAGGTGGTGTTAGGATCAGCGCTGGGTTTCTGGCATGTGCAATTGAACAGATGGGGACACTATTTTGAGGGGCAGGCACATGGGAAAATAAGTGGGTTTTGGGGGGAGGAGCTCTTTTTTTTTTTTTTTTTTTTTAAATCAGGTCCAGGTGAGGCTTGAACTCACCACCTCTGGTGTGCCGGGCTGGGTGCTAACCACTGAACTATGGTGGCCAGCTTCAATTTTTGTTTTGAAGTTAAAGTGCCTGTGAGACGTTGTGGCAGGTGAGGAAGTGTGCCCCAAGATGCCCCTTCAAGGGAGAACTTGCTGTTGAGCCGTGGGGAAGACAGTCGACAGACAGCTGCATGTTCAAGGTCAGCCAGCTGCTGGAGCGGTCTCACTAGAGGGCACCCCTCCTGGGCCACCTCCCTTCAGGTGACTGAAGTGGGACGGTACTAGCTCCAGAACTTCTTGCTTAGGTGACTAAAGGGACACTCACTGAATGAAGTTCAACTTCTCCCTTGGGCCAGCCCTCCCTCCTCCACTTCCCCCTCACAGGGTGATCTCCAGAAGAACATCTCACACCCCAAACTCCATTTCAGCGTGTGCTTCTGTAGTCTCTAGATTGCAACAGCTGGCCAGGTGGAGATCTCCGGTCAGGTACCTGGGAACGGTCCAGAGGTGCACAGGTCAATATGTGGGTGGTGAGTAGAAATCTGAGAGCAGCCCAGAAGAAAAGAACAGAGAGGAGCAGCAGCCTGGGACTGAATTTGGGGAACCTTCAACTTTCACAGTGAGACAGGGAAGGATAAACTGAAGGACTATTCAGAAAGGTACAAAGATGCCCAGGAAAGGGACTGTGAGAAATGTCAGGAGAATGGAGGGGCTAACTCCATAGAGCAGCTGAGGGCCTGGGTGAGCTGAGGTCTGAAGCGCACCTGTTAGAGACCTTTGGCTACCTTAGCTCAGTAGTTTGGTGAGCTGTTGAGACTGCAGCTCACTTTGTTTCAGTGCGTTGTGGCATGAGTAAGAAATAAAGAAACAGATGGTGAATACAGACAACTCCTTTTAGAAATGTGGCTGAGAGAACAACAGAAGTGACAGGGCACCACTGAAAGGGAACATGAGTTGAGAAACATTTAAAATTAGAACTGGGCACATTTGAATGATCTTGGGGTAACCTAGTAGAGATGAAGAATTAGAAGAGACTGAAGAAAGAGGACATCATTGATAGGATATGATTCTTGAGGAAATGAGCTACAGAACGTGAATAGATTTGAGCTTAACTAGGAAGAAGGAAGCTGGAATGGAGGCGAGAGGGATACCTGTACATGTGAAAGCAGGTGCCGTGAAGCTGAGCGTTCTTCTTTGGCAGCTTGAGAGTTCTCCACGAAGTTAAAAGTAAGGTTGTCTTGTGACAGTGAGGGAGCTTTTATAAGGTGCTGCTTCCCTTGCAGAGGATGAAAAAGGTTTAATACAATCACCAAGGAGAGCGAGAAAATTAGTTGATTAAAGAAATGCCATAGCAGGAATGTAGGACAGTGTTCTCAACATGGCTCAATTCTGAGGGTCTTGTTAGCCCAATTAGGCGTCTTTTTGGCATTTTGTACCTTACGGGTACGTGGTCTAAAATACCACCCTTTCTTCCTACTAATCATCTAAGAAAAATGCAGGAAACCGAGGTGAAAGTGCTTTGTCACAGACATAGTCTATGTTCTAAACATATAGAACTATGAGTTCCACTTCTATACTCTGAATCCCCACTTTCAGTCTTCAGAGATTTCTTCAATAATTCACAATAATACATATATTACTTATCTGCAGAATAAGTTGGAGTATATGAAAAACGTGGATGTTACCTTTTTTTTTTTGAGACAGAGTTTCCCTTTGTCACCCTCATAGTGCGTGTCCTCATAGCACCCTTACAATAAAAGTAAGCAAGAGAAAAGAACATGTTGTTAAGAAAATCTTAAGAATGAGAAACTGTATTTGCTAATCATTAAATGGAAATGGATCATCAGAAAGGCCTTTATCTCAGCTGTTTTTATGTTGAGTAGAAATAGGAGGAGGAGGAAGGGGGATGGTCTTGCTATCTCCATGGTGGCAGGGACGCAAGGAAATCCATGTATAAATGGACCTGTATGGTTTATACCCATGTTGTTCAAAGATTGACTGTACCTAGATGTTGATACTAGTCGGAAATTGCCTAGCTGCCTGAAAGAGACCTTCACTCCCATGTATTAAACACATCAGAGCCACCCCTTAAATGAGAGAACCCCAAGGTAGGCTGTTCTGATATTTTAATGAAACTCAATGCCAATGTTGAGGTTTTTGGATTCTCTGTCCTTTTCTTTCATGTTCAGTCCCTAAATGGTTTCTAGAGCTTTCTCTACTACAGTGTCTGATGTCAAGTGGCTGGAAGGAGGAAGCACAGGAGGATGAAGGGGGTGCTTGAAAGCCCCTGCCCAAGAATTTTTGTTTATGTCTGGTTAGGAAACTCTGCCTCCAATGAGGCTGAAAAGTGGATTTTTTTAGCTGGGCATATTGTCACCCTGAATAAAATTAGAGTTCTTCTGGTAAGGAGGAAAAGAGAAAATAAATACGGGGGTGCAACTAGCAGTTGCTGCTATAGTAGCTTTTAACTTCTGTTATTTTAAATTAAAAATTTTACTTGTTGATTGCTATTCATAGGAATACCCGTCGTGTTTGTTATTATATTATTATTATCAAATTTTTGAGATAGAATCTCGTTGTGTTGCCCAGGCTAGAGTACAATGGCACAGTCATAGCTCACTGCAGCCTCAAGTGATTCTCCAGCCTCAGCCTCCCAAGGAGCTAGGACGACAGGCACGTACCACCATTAAAAAATTTTTTTTTTAGAGATAGGGTCTCACTGTGTTGCCCTGGCTGATCTCAAACTCTTGGGCTTCAGTGATACTCCTGCCTTGGCCTCCCAACATGCTGGGAGTATAGGAATAAGCCACTTCACTCAGCCTCCTTTTTCATTGAACAAATTAAGTTGTAATTTATATGCAGAAAAATTTACCTTCTCCTAGTATACATTTTTGAAAAACGCATGCAGAAGTTATTTAATTTGAGGAGCCACATTACAAAAAGTAATTCAGAGAGTAAATTATGATGTGTAGCAGAGAAGTAGTTGGGATCTCACTCTTAAGGGGCGTTTCAGGTGATAATAAAGAGTCCAAGTACAGCAGAAAGTCACTGGTCAGGTTGACGCAGGGGAGTGATACGATGTAATTTGTTCGGAAAATTCATTCTGAGCTTTCCTTGGAGAACTTTGGAAGAAACACAGAGATTAAAGTAATCTGAATACTGTACTATTGTGTAGTCCAGGCAAGTGGTCACCATCATGGAAGAAGGGTGTGGCAATGGAGATGGCACTCAGGCAGAGGCAGTGTGTGCCCATACGTAGTCAACAGGATTTGCTTTTGGATTTTCCTCCTTCTGGAAACAGAAGGACTTGTAGGTGGAAATGAGGATCTGGTAAATCTGTGGTCGCCTCAGTCAACACCTCCTTCTCCCCACTAAGCAAACCAGGAGAGGAATCATCTTGACCCCATACACTTTCCCTAAATTCACACGTGTTTATCATAGAAGGCTTCCCTCTTTCTCTCCTTGTGAGTTCTCAGCAGCTGGGTGACATTCTGCAGCCGCCTATAACCAGTGAAGTATTGACATTCTTCAGCCTTCTTGGCACTAAAGTTTTCCACTTAAGTCTTCCCTGGTCAACGGTGGTATGAATACACTATTATACAGGTTATAGCACAAACAGAGCTGAGAGAAAGTGTAAATGTTAGCTTCAGAGCAGGATTTAAGCCAAGTCATAGCCTGCAAGAAAAATACTTTTCCACTTTGGGAACGTTTCCCATGAGACTTCCCAGCTAAAGCCCCATGAACTCCACAAAGACTCCTCTTCTCCCTTCAGAGTATTTCATGTGGGATATTTTTAGTAGCCATTGATTTCTTCTAAAAATGATGCATCGTGTGCCCCTGTTTCTTTCATTCATGTGCTCTTGAAAGCATTTTTGCTGAACCTTGAAAGGAAGAAATGTACCACAGGAGGCCCTGAAAGGACATGAATGTGGAGATCTATTTGAGTTTTACAGGAATCCCAGAGCATCATCAGGAAAGGTCTGAACCCAGAGCCACCAGCTGGCAAATGATTCCAGGGTCAACGTTTTTTACTTTGGAGGACACGAGAGTAGAAAAAAGAGGCCTCCGGCGGATGGTTGAGGCTCAGAGGGGCATCTCAGAACCACGCTGATCCACGTGCTCATGGATGAGTAGGAACTGTCCCTGTCATCTGCTCAAAGGGCAATGTCAAGGACAAAGCTCTACTAGGTAATGAAGTCCAAGTCTATGATGGAGCAGAGCAGGGGAGATGCCAGAGCTGCCTTTGTTCCTTTGTGCCTCTATTCATTCATTATTGGAGGGGCTCACACTAGAAAAGAGCAGGCTTTAGAAACTGACTAGCAGAGGGTGTGGATCTTAAATGGAGAGGGCGAGAACAACAGTGGTGTACTATGTACAGGTGGAAAAGGGTGAGTGTAGCATAAAGAAGGGTGGTCATCATCCTTTATCATCAGAGAAATGCAAATCAAAACTACCTGGAGATATCATCTAAGTCCAGTAAGATTACCCCATATCACAAAATCCCAAGACCAGAGATGTTGGTGTGGATGTGGAGAAAAGGGAACACTTCTACACTGCTGGTGGGAATGCAAATTAATGCATTCCTTTTGGAAAGATGTTTGGAGAACACTTAGAGATCTAAAAATAGATCTTCCATCGATCCTATAATTCCTCTACTAGGCATATACCCAGAAGACCAAAAATCACATCATAACAAAGATCTTTGTACCAGAATGTTTATTGCAGCCCAGTTCATAATTGCTAAGTCATGGAAAAAGTCCAAGTGCCCATCAATCCACGGATGGATTAATAGATTGTGGTATATGTACACCGTGGAATATTATGCAGCATTAAAGAAAGATGGAGACTGTACCTCTTTCACGTTTACATGGATGGAGCTGGAACATATTCTTCTTAGTAAAGTATCTCAAGAATGGAAGAAAAAGTATCCATTGTACTCAGCCCTACTATGAAACTAATTTATGGCTTTCACATATAAGCTATAACCCAGTTGTAACCTAAGAATAGGGAGAAGGGGGAAAGGGTGGGGAAGGAGGGGGAAGGGGGAAGA
>CAUYPK010010676.1:0-42343 GCA_963574355.1 Loris lydekkerianus
ATTATCCCAGAGCTCTCTGAGAGAATGATCCATTTTTGCTCTCCATTTCTCTTCCTCTTTGAGAGTTTGGGAGTGTTCAAAAGCTTTGTCTTCAATGTCAGAAATCCTTTCTTCTGCTTGCTCCACTCTGTTACTGAGGGATTCTACTATATTTTTCAGATCTTTGAGGACTGCAAATTCTTGCTTCAATGTGTCAAAATCTTTGGTGGTTTTGTCTTTAAATTCATTGAATTCTTGAGACAACTTTTGAATTTCTCCTCGAGTTTCTAATTCCAACTTTTGAATTGCTCTTCGAACTTCTAGTTACAAATTTTCCTCCATTCTATTAATCTTATTTGCAATTCAAATTCTGAATTCGATTTCTGACATCTCAGCCATCTGTTTATGAATGGGATCTTCAGTTACATCTGCCATTTCTTTCCTTTGTGGGGGTTGATCTACTCTGGTTATTCATGTTACCAGAGTTTTTCTGCTGGTTCTGCCCCATTATTATTTTTACACCATTTGACTTTTACCCTGGAGCTTTGCTGAGGACCTGTACAGCGCTACAGCCTGAGAAACTGGGGACCTGTTTGGTGTGGTGGGGCTAAGTGGCTCTGTCTTGTTTTCAGCTAGTCTCTGTCTGACCCTAGTGAAACAGTTACTCTGGGTTGAAGTCTCAGCTGTGGAGAAATAGCAACAATTAAATCACCCTGCCCCCCACAGGCAACAATTGGAAAAGGAAAATCAAATCTTCCTACAACCACACACCCAGGGCACCACTTGGATATTCCTTGGGCAATTGGTTCAGTTCAAAAGGTCCAAACCAATTGTCTCAGTCAGCATCTGTCTCAGGTGGAAGAGTCTGGCAACTAGATCACAGGGGTCTGCTGACAACTCAGATATGACTTGCTCTGGTGCTCTGTGAAGTCAGGAGGACCCACCCAGCAAATAGATTAGTCTGGGAAGGCTGATACCTCCTTCCCCACCTTGCACCTCTGTCACACCTAGTCACTGATAACCCCGCAGGGCTGTGACCCAGTTGCCTCCAGTAAGCAGATACTCCAGGGGTTTGCACCTGCCTGAGTCACAAGGCAATCTATGTCTCCTCAGCAAGGCTGCTGCTCTCTCCTCTATCCGGCAGAGGAAGGTGAGTCCTGACAACCTCGGGCACTTGATGGAGGCTGGGGATGTTCACTCAGTTCCAGCCCCACCCCTGGTGGATGTTACTGACAGAACAGAACAACTTTGCAGAATTTGTTTCTGTCTTGGCTAAATTCTGCAGAAGAAAAGCTATGTTGAGTTCACAGAACCTGTGCCTCAGGTCCTGTCTTTGCTCCTGCAGGTTTGCATTCGTGGCATGATTAGCTGTCAGTTCTAGCCTTCTGCCCTCCTTTGTCTAGGCTGATGATTCCCTGAGGGCTGGTTGCGTCTTTGGCTCAGTAAAGCGGTCCTCTGGGTCAGCCCCACCCTGGGAGTCTGTGGCACTGTACGTGCGTTTTCTAGTCCCCGTGCTCCATCCAGGCCAGTACAACCTCAGGCAAACCCTTTACTCATGGGGCCTGCATTTCCATCCCGATCTGTTCAGCCCTTGGTTGCCACCTGAGAAGATGCCTGGCCTCCTCTGGTTGCCCAGAGAGACAGGGGGGTGTGACTCCAGAATATCCAGGGGTGAGCCCTATTGTTGCCTCAAACAGCTGCTGCTCTGAACCTTGGGGCAATGCTACTCCGGCGTGGTTCCCTCTCAGCTGACCATCCTTTCTTCACTCCCATGCCGCAAAATCAGCACTGACCAGCAGCCCTCCAGGCCCTGTCCACACCCCTCGAGAAATCACCCAAGAATCTGTACTCCTGGGGGACAGGCCTCCAGACCTCAGAGTGAGAGTGGAGGGGAGTGCTGGGAGCTTAGAATTGCAGGTAGAGAATATATACAGTTTTACACAGTTTTATGCCTGGCAGGAGAGTGCCATGGCACCCTAGTAGGGAAAGTAGGTTCATTTTTAGAGGGTCTGTCCTGTGGAGTATAATGGGAGGATTTTTGAACTCTGCTCGTTTGCTTATGGGGTACTCTGAGCCATTATCATGGGGGGAAGGGACTCCTCTCTGCTTGGTGATGGATTTTGTACCTTTTGTTTATATCCTTGGAGTTTATAGCCACAGCAGGGTTGATGTGCGTTCTTCAACCTTCTCTCTTGGTGAAGCTCTAATCTGCCAGGTTATTTGCTAAATTTCTGTCCTTTAACTCTCCTTCTGGACGGGAGCTTCTGTGGAAAGCTGGCTTCAGTCAGCGATCTTGTCTCCACCCCAAGAATTAGGCTTTTGGCAAGGATGTGAGTAAATTGCAACCTTTGAGCACAATGTAGCCAATGTAAAATCATAGCAATGTAAAATGGTGCAGCCACTATGAAGAAAAAGCAAGTGGTTCTTGGGTGGCACCTGTGGCTCAGTGAGTAGGGTGCCAGCCCCATACACTGAGGGTGACGGGTTCAAACACAGCTCCAGGCAAACGCAACAAGAAAATAGCCAGGTGTTGTGGTGGGCACCTGTGGTCCCAGCTACTTGGGAGGCTGAGGCAAGAGAATTGCCTAAGTCCAGGAGTTAGAGGTTGCTGTGAGCTCTGATGATATAGCACTCTACTGAGGGTGACAAAGTAAGACTCTGTCTCTAAAAAAAAAAGCAAGTGATTTCTGAAAAATTAAAAATGGAGTTACCATATGATCCAGCAATGTCTTTCTTTCTAATTTTCTTTTTTTTTTAGAGACAGAGTCTCACTGTGTCACCCTCAGTAGGGTGCCGTGGCGTCACAGCTCACAGCAACCTCTAACTCCTGGGCTTAGGCAATTCTCTTGTCTCGGCCTCCTGAGTAACTGGGCCTACAGGCGCCTGCCACAATGCCTGGCTATTATTTTGTTGCAGTTTGGCTGGGGCAGGGTTCGAACCAGCCACCCTTGATATATGGGGCCAGTGCCCTACCCACTGAGCCACAAGTCCCACCTGAAAACAGAATTTCTAAGAGAGATTTTCACACCCATATGGATACCAGAATTATTCACAATAGCTAGACTGTGAGAACACCCAGGTGTCCACTGATAGATGAATAGATCAACAAAATGTGGCACGTAACATACAATGGATTGTTATTCAGCTATCAATGTTCTAATCCTCATAATCTGTAAATATGTTGCCTTTTATGGCAAAAGGGACTCTAGTTGTGATGAAATTAAGAATTTTTTTTTTTTTTTTTTGAGACAGAGTTTCACTTTGTTGCCCTAGGTAGAGTTGCCTAGGTATGTTGCCGTGGCATCATAGTTAACATCAACCTCAAACTCCTAGGGTCAAGTGATTCACTTGCCTCAGCCTCGCAAATAGCTGGGACTACAGGCACCCACCACAATGCCCAGTTATTTTTTAGAGACAGGGGTCACACTTTTGCTCAGGTTGGTCTTGAACTGGTGAGCTCAAGCAATCCACCTGCCTCGGCCTCCCAGAGTGCTAGGATTACAGGTGTGAGTCACTGTGCCCAGCTGAAATTAAGAATCTTAAATATGGGCTTGGTGCCTGTGACTCAAGCAGCTAAGGCGCCAGCCGCATACACCTGAGCTGGCGGGTTTGAATCCAGCCTGAGCCCGCCAAATAATGATGGCTGAAACAAACAAACAAACAAACAAACAAACAAACAAAAAAATAGCCAGGCTTGAGGCTGAGGCTCTGTCTCAAAAAAAAAAAAAAAGAATCTTAAATATGGAAGAGTATCCTGGATTACCCAGGCAGACCAAGTGTAATCACAGGGTATTCTAAAAGGAAGGCAGGAAATCAGAGCAAAGATTCTGTGCAGCTGTGTTTGGAGACTGAGGAAGGGTCCCCCAAGCAGCGTCTAAAAGCTGGAAGAGGCAAAGCACAGATTCTCCCCCAGGACCCCTGAAGGATCCAGCTTTGCTGATACCTGGAGGTCAGCCAAAACTGTGAGAATAAATTTGTTTCTTTTGAGCCACTAGATTTGTGCTAAATTTTTGTTGTTTTGTTTTTGAGACAGTCTCACTCTGTCGCCCAGGTTAGAGTGTGATGGTGTCAGCCTAGCTCACAGCAACCTCCAACTGTTGGGTTCAAGGTATCTTCCTTCCTCATTCTAACAAGTAGTTGGGACTACAGGAGCCTGCCACAATGCTGGGCTAATTTTTGTACTAGTACAACTTTTGCTCAGGCTGGTCTGGAATACTTTACCTCAAGGGATTCTCCCAGTTCAGCCTCCCAGAATGCTATGATTACCAGCTACCAACTGGGCCAAATACTGTGCTGTTTTTTTACAGCAGACATGGGAAACCAATCCACTCTACATTTGTTGTTAGAGAAGCCCAGTGATGAGGTGAGGAGTGCAGGTTCTAGAACCAGAGCTGGATTTGGGTCCAGCTACGCCACTTGCCAGCTCTGTAACTGTGGTAACTTAATCTCACTGAAAATTCAGCCTCATCTGTTAAATGAGAAAAACAGCCATTATCATTACTTATTTTTTGTTTTTTTGAGACAATCTCAAGCTGTCGCTCTGGGTAGAGTGCCGTGGCATCACAGCAACCACAAACTCTTGGGCTTAAGCGATTCTCTTGTCTCAGCCTCCCAAGTAGCTGGGACTACAGGCTCCCACCACAAACAAAACTTCAGTGCTAGGGCTGTCAGGCCCAAGCGTATCTTGATATTTTTCATCAGCCAGTCTCCAAAAACCTTATGCTGTTCACGCATACCAGGAGAAACTGTTACCACAGAATGCTCAACACAGAATATTGCAGTGTATGGTAATCCATCTAAATCATTACATTTAATGATACTTTAATCAAAACTCAACAAATTTCTTGTCCCACCCCCATTTTAGGGAGAAGAATGACAAAATGTGCTTGAAATCTGCCAAAGCTCTTTTTAAAGAAGTCTTGATGGAAGGACTACAAAGAACAAAGCAACTGACCTAATCCTGCATGAAAACAATAAGAAACCAATTATTAGCAATCCAAGTTTACTTAGAAACTTTTTGTCATCAGTAATTTAATACTTTGAGTTACAGTAAAACTCTACCTTAATATATCAGGGTCCAAAAATTCCAACTGCATAAATTGCAGTGTCATGTTATTCATAAAACAGTATTTTTCAATCCATCATGTATAAACTAATGATACTAAAAATTACATTGTACACAATTGATAACACTGTACAGAGAACTAAGGCTGAATGAAGGATGGCAGCCATTCATGTCTTTTCTCCAAACTTGATTCATTGTGGATGGCAGTACTATATGATTTTATGTACTTTGTTTCCTGAAATATTAAGGCTACTTGCCGAATTCCTTTTGATTTATAAATTAATATAAATTTAGGATAAGGAACTGACTAGAATTTCCAAATATTTGTCCTAGTTATATGAATTTTATCCATTTTTATCCATTTTCTTCAATAATTGCTAGGCTCTATTACAAGCCAAGCATAGTTCTACATGGTAGATATACAGAGGTGAAAAACATCTTCCTACACGGAGATTACATTTCATTTGACATTGACTTCATCTGTCAATCACATACTTTTGTTATATACTTCCGTTAAAATCCTTTTGGGTAGATTCCAGTAAGACTTCAGTGTTGCATCTTAGTAATTGGGAGGCTTTGGAACTCTTGTATAAATGCTGACCATGTTGCTAGAACAGTTTTCTCTCATCTGTGAAATCTGGTATTTGTAAAGAATTCATCCCCCAACTGAGTCCTTAAAATATAGCATTTTAGAGAACCTTCCTGTGAAGATTCTTTAAAGCTTCTGAGTTCTGAAGGAGCTTTCCATAATCAACTGGGACTTCCAAATGGAGATGAAAGCTATACTATACTTCATACTATACTTCATACTTCTATAGATGCCCTCCAATGTGGACTCTCTGATGGTAGACAAGATGTGATCTCTGACTGAAGCCCTTACAGCAGACATCACATATGTAAGGCCTCTCTCCAGTGTGGACTCTCTGGTGTGTGTGAAAATGTGAGGCCTGACTAAAGCCCTTCCCGCACTGCTGACATGTATAGGGTTTCTCTCCTGTGTGGACTCTCTGATGAGCACTAAGACCAGCACTCCAACTAAATTCTTTCCCACACTCCTCACATTTAAATGGTTTCTCTCCAGTGTGAATAATCTGATGAACTTGAAGGTTTGACCTCTGG
Organism: Loris lydekkerianus; assembly: GCA_963574355.1. Taxonomy (NCBI): domain Eukaryota; kingdom Metazoa; phylum Chordata; class Mammalia; order Primates; family Lorisidae; genus Loris; species Loris lydekkerianus. Next base: position 6,164 of record CAUYPK010010676.1, read on the forward strand.
CTGAAGGCCTTACCACACGTATCACATTTATATGGTTTCTCTCCAGTATGGACTCTCTGATGGGCTTGAAGATGTGAGGCCTGACTGAATCGCTTCTGACATGCATCACATTTGAAAGGTTTTTCCCCAGTGTGAACACTCTGATGAGCTTGAAGATTTGAGGCCTGACTGAAACCCTTACCACATTCCTCACATTTATAGGGTTTCTCTCCTGTGTGTACTCTCTGATGATTGTGAAGATTCAAGCTCCAATTAAAGCGCTTCCCACACACTTCGCATTTGTATGGTTTCTCTCCAGTGTGCACTCTCTGATGGGCTTGAAAATATGAACTCTGACTGAAGCCTTTACCACACACATTACATCGAAATGGTTTCTCTCCTGTATGGACCCGTTGATGGCTCTGAAAACTTGAGGCTGAACTAAAACCCTTACCACACTCTTCACATTTGTACGGTTTTTCTCCTGTGTGGACTCGCTGATGACTATGAAGATTAAAGCTCAAACTAAAACACTTACCACATTCATCACATTTGTATGGTTTTTCTTCAGTGTGCACTCTCTGATGGGTATGAAGATTTGAACTACAACTAAAGCGTTTACCACAATCCCCACACTTATATGGTTTCTCTCCAGTGTGAATTCTTTCATGGGCCTGAAGATGTGATCTCTGAGTAAAGCCTTTCCCACATACCTCACATTTATAAGGTTTCTCTCCAGTGTGAACTCTGCAATGAATGTTAAGATCTGTGCTGCGACTAAAGCCCTTCCCACAAATGTCACATCTGTATGGTTTCTCTCCTGTGTGAATAGGCAAATGAGCATAAAGATGTGAGCTCTGATTAAAGCTCTTTCCACATTCATGGCATGTATAGGGTTTTTCCCCCGTGTGGACTCTCTGATGAGTTTGCAAATTTGAGCTCTGACTGAAACCCTTCCCACATTCATGACACCAATAGCGTTTTTTCCCTGTGCAAACACTCTGTTGAACAGGAATGCCTGAGCTGTAACTGGTATCATTCTCACGTAGACTACATGTAGGAGACTTCTTTCCCAAGTGTATCTGCTCATGAAGTTCAAGATTAGAGCCATCACTAAAGGTTTTTTCACATTCATTACCTTGGTAGGTTTTCTGTCTTGCGTGAATACTACACTGGGTAAGAGGTGACACATTTAAGGTATCTTTGCTACAATCACTGCTAAGAGCTTTATCTCCTTTGTGCACCATATCATCATGGTGGTGTGAAATGCAACTGAAAATGTCAACACATGGAGCAAAAATACATAATTTGTTTTTCATCTGAGTCTGATTACAGATTCTTTGATAATTCTGTGTCTCATTCAGACATATTTTACTCCAAGAATTCTGAACTTTCTCAGTTGGAAATTCTTGATTTTCAGTGATATTAGAATGATCTCTGGTAAGGTTCACTAGACAGACGTCATCCATAGAAGTCTGAATAGATTCTCCTGCTCCCACTTGACAGGAGGAATCATACTGCCTGGGGAACTGAGAACTCTTTCCTCGAATATTTATCATGGAGTTTTGACTTCTGGTTAATTTGCTCACAACATGTCTCTTGATTTGCCAGCATGAAAGCTCTCCCAGTGAAAGGCACTTTAATCCTGCTTCATGAAGACTCTCCACCTCATTTTGATTCCTATCCCCTGAAAGAAGAGAGAAAAGGAATTAAGGACAGAGACTGACATCAGCAAGGTAGCGAACTAAGAGGCTCTAAGCCAGGGGTCCTCAAACTGCGGCCCACGGGCCACATGAGGCGGTGTGATTGTGTTTGTTCCCGTTTTGGTTTTTTACTTAAAAATAAGATATGTGCAGTGTGCACAGGAATTTGTTCATAGGTTTTTTTTTTTTAAACTATAGTCCGGCCCTCTAACGGTCTGAGGGACAGTGAATTGGCCCCCTGTTTAAAAAGTTTGAGGACGCCTGCTCTATGCTCTCATTTCCCCATGGAAACATTAAAAAACTACAGACTGGCTAAAATAAATTTATAAGGACTTTGAAAAAGGTGCCAGGTGGGGTGGCTGGCTCACGCCTGTAATCCTAGCACTCTGGGAGGCCAAGGCAGATGGATTGCCTGAGTTTACGGGTTCGAGACCAGCCTGAGCAAGAGCAAGACCCCATCTCTAAAAACAGCCAGGCACTGTGACAGGCACCTATAGTTCCAGCTACTTGGGAGGCTGAGGCAAGAGAATCGATTGAGCCTAAGAGTATGAGGTTACTGTGAGTTATGATGCCAAGGTACTCTGAGGGCAACAAAGACTCTCAAAAAAAAAAAAAAAAAGCCATATCTAAAACGGAAGGAAATTTAAAATTAAAAAAATTTAAAAAAAATTTTTATGACAAAACAAACGACATATAGACCAATAGAATAGACTAGAAAACCCAGAAATAAAAACCCTGCAAATGATTTTGACAAGGGTACCAGCCAGTCAATGGGGAAAGGATTGTCTTTTCAACAAATAGTGTTGGAAAAACAAGGTATTCACATGCAAAAAATGAAACTGGACTTACACTGTATGCAAAAATCAACTCAAAATTCATAAAAGACTTACATTTAAGAGTTAAAACTGTACAATTCCCAAAATAAACCATATGTTAAAAGCTTCCTAACAATGAATTTGGTAAAGACTTATTGAGTATGACAACAAATACATAAGAAACAAAAGAAAAAAACCACAAGTTAGACTTCATGAAAATTAAAAACTTTTATGGATCAAAAGACACTATTGGCTCGGCACCTGTAGCTCAAGTGGCTAAGGCGCCAGCCACATACACCTGAGCAGGCAGGTTCAAATCTAACCTGGGCCTGCCAACAACAGGGACAACTATAACCAAAAAATAGCCCAGCATTGTGTTGGGCACCTGTAGTCCCAGCTACTTGGGAGGCTGAGGCAAGAGACTTGCTTGAGCCTAGGAGTTGGAGGTTGCTGTGAGCTGTGATGCCACAAGACTCTACCCAGGGTGACAGCTTGAGGCTCTGTCTCAAAAAAAAAAAAAAAAAAAAAGACACTATCAACAGAGTAAAAAAGGCAACAAACAAAATGGGAGAGAAGATCCCTTATCTGATAAGGGATTAATATCCAAAATATATAGGGAATTCCAAAACTCAACAAGAAAACAATCTCTGATTAAAAAATGCGCAAAGGACTTAAATAGACATTTCTTCAAAGAAGGTATACAATCAACCAAAAAGCATAGGACAAGGTGCTTAATCATTAGAAAAATGCAAATCAAAACCATAACGAGATACCCATTAGAACGGCTATTACCAAAAAAACCTGAAAATAACAAGTGTTAACAATAATGTGTAGAAATTGAAACCCTTGTATACTGCCAGTGGGAATATAAAATGATGCAGCTATTGTGAAAAACAACATGGATGTTCCTCAAAAATTAAACACAAAATTACCATATGATCTAGCAATTCTGAGTTTCCACCTAAAATAAGTGAAATTAAGGACTTCTACAGATTATCTGTATACTAATATGCACAGCACCATTACTCACAATACCCGAAGACTAAAAATAAATGTCTATCAACAGATGAACAGAAAAAGAAAATGTGGTATATGCAGTTGACCCTTGAACAATATAGATCTGAACCATGTGTCCACTTATCTGAGGATTTTCTTCAGCCTCTGCCACCTGAGACAGCAAGACCAACCCCTTCTCTTCCATCTCCTTAGCCTACTCAATGTGAAGAAAATAAAGATTTTTATGATGATCCACTTCTACTTAATAGTATGAGTGTTTTCTCCTCATAATTTCCTTAATATCTTTTCTCTATCTCACTTTATTGTAAGAATACAGAACATAACACATGTAATATACAAAATATGTGTTAACTGACTGTGTTATTGGTAAGGCTTCAAGTCAACAGCTGCTTACTAATAGTTAATTTTGGGGGGAATCAAAAGTTGTACTAGGATTTCTGACTGTGATGGAAGGTCAGCGTCCCCAACCCTGTGTTGTTCAAGTGTCAATTGTATTGTAGTGAAAGATTATTCAGCATCAAAAAAAGAAGAAAATTCTGACATAGATCAACCTTGAAGATATCGTGATAAATGAAATAAACCCAATACAAAGTGAAAATATTATATGATTCCACTTATATGAAGTACCTGGAATAGCCAAATTCACAGAGGTAGAAAGTAGAACACTGGTTAATAGGGGCTAGAGAGAGGAGGAGAATGAAATTGTTTAACATGTACAGAATTCAACAAAAAAGTTCTGCAGATGAATGGTGGTGATGGTTGCAAAATAATGTGAAAATACTTAATGCCACCATATACTCAAAAATGATTATAACATTAAAGCTTTTGTTATGTATATTATGTATATTTTACCACAGTTAAATATAGGGTGGAGCCTGTTGCTCAGTGGGTAGGGCACTGACCCCATATATAGAGGGTGGTGGGTTTGAACCCGGCCATGGCCAAATTGCAACGAAAAAACAGCCAGGTGTTCTGGCAGGCACCTGTAGTCCCAGCTAGTAGGGAGGCTGAGGCAAGAGAACTGCTTAAGCCCAGGAGCTGGAGGTAGCTGTGAGCTGTGATGCCACAGTACTCTACCAAAGGCAATAAAGTGAGACTCTGTCTCTAAAAAAAAAAAATATATATATATATATACGTATATTTATACATATTTGCTGATAAGACTGGTGTGTATAGTGCTTGGAAATTAAAGCAAGTTAAAGACATGGAGAGTGAAGGCAATATGGTATTTTTTTATTTTTTGAGACAGAGCCTCAAGCTGTCACCCTGGGTAGAGAGCTGTGGCATCACAGCTCACAGCAACCTCCAACTCCTGGTCTCAAGTGATTCTCCTGCCTCCACCTCCCAAGTAGCTGGGACTACAGGCGCCTGCCACAATGCCCGGCTATTTTTTGGTTGCAGCTGTCATTGTTATTTGGTAAGCCCAGGCTGGATTCGAACCTGCCTGCTCAGGTATATGTGGCTGGCACCTTAGTGGCTTGAGCCACAGGTGCCCAGCCGGGAATATGGTGTTTTAAACAGGTTGGTCAGGGAAGGTGTCTCATGAAATGAATTCTGAGCAAAGATGTGAAGGAAGTAAGAAAAGAGCTTGGAGGTTTATGGGATAACATCATTCCAGCCAGAGAAAAGAAAGTGAGAGACTCTGATGCATAGTAATTGTCAGATCCGAGGAAAAAGTGAGGCTAACAGAGACACTGGGAAGTAGGAAATCACTGGAGAAAAAGAAATTGGTAAAGCAAGATGAATGGACAAACGTTAGATGGCCTTACAAGCCCCTAAATACATTGGATTTTACTCTGAATGAAATGGAAAACAGTGGAAGGTCTGAAGTAGACAAGTGACATGATTTGACAGATGTTTTCAAAAGGTTTCTCTGGTTACTGGGTGGAGAAGAGATTACTGTATATACTCGAGTATAAGCCGAGCTTTTTTGGCACAAAATTTGGGCCGAAAACCCCGAACTCGGCACAAATTTTGTGCGGAAAAAGCTCGGCTTATACTCGAGTATATACGGTATCCAGAGTACAGGCAGAATAACTGGACTGTTATCTACAACTCCTGCTGCCCAGTTCTCACCTGAATGTCTACCCATTTGGGTTTGGATCTCCTTCATCCAAAGCTTTTCTTCTCTCTCCAATTGGGATATCATATCAGGTTTGAAGGACTGATGTCCTATGACAAGATCAATAAGTGGAAATATTAAAGGCAAAGAGTGCCAAAAGATTTCATTCTAATCCCATAAAGTAAAGCTTTGCCCTGCCCTCCCAAGCAGTATTTATCAAACATTTTTTATTATGACACATTGTAAGAAATACATTTACTATCACTAGAAATATACTACTATTCTATATAAGCTATTGAAAGAAAAGATTAAAGGACTTGATCTCAAAGGCTGGCGCAGTGCCTCATGCCTGTAATCCTAGCACTCTGGGGGCTGAGGTTTGTAGACTGCTTAAGCTCATGAGTTCGAGACCAGCCTGAGCAAGAGTGAGACCCCGTCTCTACTAAAAATGAAAACCTGAGGCAAGAAGATTGCTGGAGCCCAAGAGTTGAGGTTGCTGGGAGCTATGACACCCAGGCACTCTATCAAGGGAAACAAAGTGAGATTCTGTCTAAAAAAACCCCAAAAAACAAAAGGACCTGTTCTTGGTATGGGGAAAGATTTTTATGAAGAAGACTTCCATGGCAATTGCAACAACAAAAATAATCAAACGGGATTTAACTAAACTGAAAAGCTTCTGCACAGCTAAGGAAACAATCACCAAAGCAAACAGACAACCTTCAGAATGGAAAAAGATACTTGCACATTATGAACTGGACAAAAGCTTGATAACTAGGCTCTACATAGAACTCAAATTAATCGGGCGACACCTGTGGCTCAGTGAATAGGGCACCGGCTCCATATACCAAGGGTGGCGGGTTCAAACCCAGCCCCAGCCAAATGGCAAACAAAAAATAGCCGGGTGTTGTGGCAGGCACCTGTAGTCCCAGCTACTCGGGAGGCTGAGGCAAGAGAATCGCCTAAGCTCGAAAGCTGGAGGGTACTATGAGCTGTGTGACACCACGGCCCTCTAATTTGGGCAATAAAGTGATACTCTGTCTCTTAAAAAAAAAAAAAAAAAAAAAAAAGAACTCAGATCAATCAACAAAAAGACCCACTGTGGCTGGGCTCCATAGCTCATGCCTATAATCCTAGCACTCTGGGAGTCCAAGGTGGGTGGAATGCTTGAGCTCAGGACTTTGAGACCAACCTAAGCAAAAGCAAGACTGCATTTCTACTAAAAATAGAAAAACTGAGATAAGAGGATCGCTTGAGCCCCAGTTGGAGGTTGATGTGAGCTACAATGCCACGGCACTCTACCTAGGGTGACAGCTTGAGAGTCTGTCTCAAAAAAAAAGAAAAAAATCAACAACCCCATATACCACAGGGTAAGAGTCGTGAATCAAACCTTTGTTCTCTAAAAAAGACAGACAAATGACTAACAAACATATGAAAAAAATGCTCATCGTCCCTAATCATCAGAGAAATGTAAATCAAATGCTGAGACTGGCTCGGCGCCTATGGCTCAAGCAGCTAAGGTGCCAGCCACATAGACCTGAGCTGGCAGGTTCGAATCCAGCCTGGGTCTGCCAAACAACAATGAAGGCTGCAACCAAAAAACAAACAAACAAACAAAAAAAACAGCCGGGCATTGTGGCAGATGCCTATAATCCCAGCTACTCGGGTGGCGGAGGCAGAAGAATGGCTTGAGCCCAGGAGTTGGAGGTTGCTGTGAGCTGTGATGCCACTGCACTCTACCCAGGGTGACAGCTTGAGGCTCTGTCTCAAAAAAAAAAACTACCCTGAGAGATCACCTAACCCCTGTGAGAATGGCCCACATCATAAAGTGTCAAAGCTACCGATGCTGGCGTGGATGTGGAGACGGGAACACTTTTACACTGCTTGTGGGACTTCAAACTAATACAACCTTTTTGGAAGGACGTGTGGAGAATCTTCAAAAAACTCAAATTAGACCTCCCATTTGATCCTGCAATCCCATTATTAGGCATCTTCCCAGAAGAAAAAAGTCCAAGGATATTTGCACTAGACTGTTTATCAAAGCTCAATTTACAATCGCCAAAATGTGGAAACAGCCTAACTGCCCACCAACCCAGGAATGGATTAACAAGCTGTGGTATATGTATACCATGGAATACTAATCAGCCACTAAAAAAGACAGAGGCTTTATTATATCTTTTACATTAATCTGAATGGAGGCAAAACTCATTCATCTTGTGATGTAAAGCATCACAAGAATGGCAAGGAGGGTGACGCCTGTGGCTCAGTGGGGAACCGGCCCCATATACTGAGGGTGGTGGGTTCGAACCCAGCCCCAGCCAAACTGCAATGAAAAAATAGCTGGGCATTGTGGTGGGCGCCTGTAGTCCCAGGTAATTGGGAGGCTGAGGCAAGAGAATCACCTAAGCCCAAGAGCTGGAGGTTGCTGTGAGCTATGACACCACAGCACTCTACTGAGAGCAACAGAGTAAGACTCTGTCTCTAAAAAAAAAGAATGGAGAGGCAAAAATCTGATGTACTCTATTCTAATATGAAGGCAGTAGATGAGCTAATGCAAGGGGGAGGGTAGGGGAATGAGCAAGTAGGGAGAGGAAAGTAGGGAGGGGGATGGGGGACACCTCTTTGGGGTAGGTGGGACACAATCATAAGAGACACGTTATCTAACAAATGCAATCAGTGCAGGTGGCGCCTGTGGCTCAGTGAGTAGGGCGCCAGCCCCATATACCAAGAGTGGCGGGTTCGAGCCCATCCCCAACCAAACTGCAACAAAAAAATAGCCAGGTGTTGTGGCGGGCGCCTGTAGTCCCAGCTACTCGGGAGGCTGAGGCAAAAGAATCACCTAAGCCCAGGAGCTGGAGGTTGCTGTGAGCTGTGTGATGCCACTAGGGTGAAACTCTCTACAAAAAAAAAAACAAAACAAAACAGGTGGTGCCTGTGGCTCAAAGGGTAGGGGACTGGCCCTATACACTGGAGGTGGAGGGTTCAAACCCAGCCCCAGCCAAAAACTGCAAAAAAACCCCAACAACCCCAACAACAACAACAACAACAAACAAATGCAATCAGTGTAACCTAATTCTTTGTTTCCTCAATGAATGCCAAAGAATAAAATAATAATAATAATAATAATAAACGACCTGTTCTAATTAATGTCTGTTTTCATCACATCCCTTAGTGCAAGCAGCTGCAGTTATTGCTCACCATTTCTGGCAAAAGAGTTCTGATATTATTGTTCTATTTTACTTTATTACAAAAATGCTGATGAAATTTATTAATTTCATGACCCACAAGTTTAAAAAAGATACATGTATATGAAATAAGGAGCCAAGAACAGCCAAGCTCAACAGTTCATTCATAAATAACAAACATTTGCCATAGAAGAAAGAACAGAAATATCTTTTCTCTATGCTCCAAAGGAATGGGAAAACTCTGGTCTCTGAGAAGTCCCAAACCCTTGAACAAGTGGGCAGAGGCCAGGGATGCTACAAAACATCTTAAAATGCACAGGGGTTGAGAAAGGCTGCCAAATTACAGGGGGAGTCTGTCCTCACCCACTGAGACCAGGTTCCAGAAGTTCTCCAGCATCACTTCTCGGTACAGCTTCTTCTGGGCAGAGTCCAACAGTCCCAGCTCTTCCTCGGTGAAGGCCACAGCTACATCCTTGAATGTCACTGCCTCCTACAACATCAAGCACATGTAACCTCAATCTTATACCCAATGGCCACTGGCACCTGAACCACTCTTTTAGTAGAGCTCCTATTCTTCCCTCTCCATAAACAAACCAAAAAAACTACTGGAAAAAAGGAAAAGAAAAAAGAAAAATATCTAGTATATATAACACAGTGCCCTTTATATATTTAAGTCCCTAGAACTGCCATTGTTAAATCATGGTGTATACACATTTTACAACTTGACAAAGCCAAATTTTATTTAAAATGTTGTTAACTTCTTCTCAATAGCATTTGGCAGTGCCTATCTCCTTCTCTTCCTGGGTAGTACCACTACTTTGTCAGTGCCGGCCAATTCAACAGGCCTTCATTAAAACTCTGGGGCACTTTATTTTTGATGTTCTCAAGAACATGCTTTATCCGTCAATTGCAGCAGCATTGAGAGCCAAGGTTAAGAGAACAGGCCCTGGAGACTGCTTTCACATTTCAAGGCTCTGTCCATTTCTAGTTCTGTGACCTTGGACAAGTTTCCTAACTTTTCAGTACTTCCATGTCTACATCTGTATAATAGGAACTACATTATAGAGTCCTTGAAGGAATTAAATAAGTAAGAGATTAGGACAGTGTCTGATGTTATATTAACAGCCATTAAATATCAGCCATTACTGTCATCATCCATTTCATCCCATTCATGGCTGCATGGTATTCCATAAAAGTAATGATCTCAAATGTATTTAAGGCTTGGCGCCTGTGGCTCAAGTGGCTAAGGCACCAGCCACATATACCTGAGCTGGTGGGTTCGAATCCAGCCCAGGCCCGCCAAACAACAATGATGGCTGCAACCAAAAAATAGCAGGGCGATGTGGCAGGCGCCTGTAGTCCCAGCTACTTGGGAGGCAGAGGCAGGAGACTTGCTTGAGCCCAGGAGATGGAGGTTACTATGAGCTGTGAAGCCACAGCACTCTACCCAGGGCAACACTACCCAGGGCGACAGCTTGAGGTCCTGTCTCAAAAATAAATAAATAAATAAATAAATAAATAAAAATAAAATAAAATAGGGCAGTGCCTGTGGCTCAAAGGTGCAGGACACTGGCCCCATATGCCAGAAGTGGCAGGTTCAAACCCAGCCCCGGCCAAAAACTGCAAAAAAAAAAAAAAAATAGTATTTAATCATTCCAAATAATGCATAATTCAGTAGTTTTAAATTTTAAAATTATAAATAATGCTGTAAAATACACAGTTTTACATAGATGTTAGCCAATTTGTCAGGTTATTTCCTTAGGACAAATTCTAAGAAGTAGTAATTGTGCTGTGAAAAAATATGCACATTGGCGGTGCCCATAGCTCAGTGGGTAGGGTGCCAGCCAGTTACACCCAGGCTAGTAGGTACGAATCCCGCCTGAGCCACCTAAACAATGACAACTGCAATAAAAAAATAGCCTGGCATTGTGGTGGGTGCCTGTAGTCCCAGCTACTTGGGCGGCTGAAGCAAGAGAATCACTTAAGCCCAAGAATTTGACGTTGCTGTGAGCTGTGACACCACAGCACTCTACCCAGGGTGACATAGTGAGACTCTGTCTGAAACAAACAAAAAAAAGAACACAGTTACTGCCAATGTCTTTAAATGGCAAAATTCATATACCACATAAATATGGAGAATTAGAAAAAATAAAATTACCGTATATACTTGAGTATATATGGTAGGTGAAAACTATTTAACAATTTATGTGAAGGCCAGGCACTGTGGCTCACACCTGTAATCCTAGCACTCTGGAAGACCGAGGTGGGTAGATTGCCTCAGCTCAGGAGTTCGAGACCAGCCTGAACAAAAGTTGAGACCTAGTATCTATAAATAATTGGCATTGTGGGGGTGCCTGTAGTCCCAGCTATGCAGGAGGCTGAGGCAAGAGGATTGCTTGAGCCCAAGAATTTGAGCTTGCTGTGAGCTATGATATCACAGCACTCTACCCAAGGTGACAGACTGAGACTCTGTCTCAAAAAAAAAAAAAAAAAAGGTAGGATTAAATTTTAACATTGCAAAATTATACCTAAAGTATGATTATGAATGTACAACTGAATACAAATGAAAAAGACTGTGGAAAAATGATATGTAAACATGCTTATAATGTGGGAGTTGTTTCTCATTTTTAATATATAATTTTTTTCTTTTGAGACAGAGCTTACTTGTTGCCTCTGGTAGAGTGCCCTGATGTCACAGCTCACAGCAACCTCAAATTCTTGGGCTCAAGAGATTCTCGTTTCAGCCTCCCAAGTAGCTGGGACTACAGGCACCCACCACAACACCCAGCTTTTTTTTTTTTTAAGAGATGGGGTCTTGCTCTTGCTCAGGCTGGTCTTTGAGCTCAGGCAATCCACCTGCCTCAGCTTTCCAGAGTGCTAGGATTACAGGTGTGAGCCACTTCACCCTGCCAAGATATAATTTTAATACTATTAATATTATTTGGAAGTAAAAGGTAAGAACCTGGCATATAACAATTTTTCAAATGCCTTTGTTTTCTTTTTTTTTTGCAAGCAAGAGAAAAACATGTCCAGTCTTTGTGAAATGAGATGTCATTTTAAGGAGCAAAAAGGCAAACCAAACTCACCTGGAATTTGGTCATTTTTCTCCTCTTCCTTCCGGGAAAAGGCAGAGTTCTGGGAAGGTGAAACTGGGTGAGGAAAAGACATCATGAGTTAGGCTAGGAGTGCCATTAGTCCAACGGCAATTCATGTGAACAGAAAGAGAAGTCCTCTTCCTGAGCTGGACCCCAGCTAACAGTGGACTCCCTGAGGCAATTCCTTTTGTTCATGAAATACCCGTAAAACAGTCTTAACCCAAATATTTCTTGCAGCTCCCTGATTATTCCTTCCAAACCTGTGTATTACAGGAAATGAGAGACAGATAGGCGGTATAATAGAATGCAGCCAAAATGCTTGGCTTCGAATTCTGACATTTCTACTTACTTTCTAAGCTAGAAAAGTCCAGGAATACAGGTACAGCCCCACATCGAGCAAAGATGGAGAAAGAGGACAGTCATTCTGCAGCTGGAGTTCTGACCTCATCCCGGGCTCCGACAAGCTTCCAAACAATAGGCGCCTGTTTTAAGTACTGCCACAGAATTAACTGTAGCATCCAACAATTTGCTACGTACGGGATACTGTTTCTCTATCTTTATAATCTCATTTGATTCTCACAAGAACATCATCGGAAACGCACTAACCGTTTACGGCCGTGAGGAAACTAAGACAAGGAGAGATTAAGTAACTTGCCCAATAGTTTGCAGCAAAGGGGAGAGAGAACTGGCTGGTATGTCTGGGAGGAGAGTCGGGGCACCGAAGAGCGCGAGAGCCCCTCAAACTCCAAGCTCGACGTAAGCTCGTCCCCAAACAGGCAGGTTCCGCCCAAGAGACGCCAACTCCCGCCGCCTCCCAGCCCCGCCCTCCACCTGCGGCCGCAGCTTCTCCACCCAACCCAAGCACCAGGTCACTGCTGGCCCCACGCCCAGGGCGAGAGGCTGGAGGAGGTCGCCGAGACCCGGGACTGACTCACCACCGCGGGAGCAATCTCGGATCCGACCTCGCCTTCTTGGAGCGGAAGTGCCTCCGCCCGCACGCAGTTACTAAACTTCACTTCCCAGAATCCCTAAGCGGAAGCGCCTCAGCGTTCTCGCGCCTCCTGGACTACATTTCCCAGAAGGCCCGAAGGACGGCGCCTCGCACAGGCGGGCTTTTTCTGTCCAACGAAGGATTCAGAGTGAGTGAGTTCTGTGCTGTGACTGGCAGATTCCTTTTGTTTTATTCATATTTTAAAGCTCATAAGAAAATAATATGTAGGAGTATATAGGACAAAGACAAAGCTTATCTTATTAAGATAAGTTAGAAAACAAAAGTTTTAGGGGAAGGAAAAGGCTAAGCTAAAAATGGGAACCGTCAAAATGAATTAGACTGAGCTGCGGTGGACACGGAACGGAAGGAACTTTGTATCTCAAACTTGTATGGAGTGCTAGCTCCCCAAATACCACCAATTCAACCTGTTGTAAAACCCAAAACCAGTTTATATCGCAGTAAGGGAGAACAATACTTCGACAGAGCAAAGAGTCAAGACAAGGCTGGAATGTATTGAAAATTGGAAGTTAGGTTTAAGGCGAGTGGGTCTTTCAAGGCAGGGGACCTGATCAGGGTTGAGTAATGATCATGATACTACAGTCAAGGACTGATAGAAATAACATGGATAACATGGATTTTTGAGGCAAGGAATCATAAGATTCAATCTGTTGATCCTTGGAAGAGATTGAACAGTCAATGGGCTGTTGTAGAAGTTCCCAACTTCCTTCTTTCCTCCCTCCCTTCTCTCCCTTTCTCTCTCTTTTTCTTTATTTCTCTCTCTCTCTTTTTTTTTTTTTTTTTTTTGAGACGGAGTCTCACTTTGTCACCCTGGGTAGAGTGCTGTGGTATCACAACTCACAGCAAGCTCAAACTCTTGGGCTCAAGTCATTCTCTTGCCTCAGCCTCCCAAGTAGCTGGGACTACAGACGCCTGATACAACGCCCAGCTATTTTTTTTGTTGTTGTTGCAGTTGTCATTGTTGTTTTAGGTGGCCTGGGCTGGGTTTGAACCCACCAGCCTTGATGTATGTGGCCAGTACCTTACCCACTGAGTTACAGGTGCCACCCTGTTTCTCTATTTTTGAGACAGGACTTGCTGTCACCCAAGTTTGAGTATAGTGTCCCAAGCAAAGCTCACTGCAATCTCACATTGGACTCAAGTCATCCTTCAGCCTCAGCCTACAAGTAGCTAGGGAAACAGGCGCATACTACCAAACCACACCAGGTTTATTTTTTAAATTATTTTTTGTAGAGATAGGGTCTCACTATATTGCCCAGGCTAATCTAGAACTTGCCACCTTAAACTGTCCTCCAGCTTTGACCTCCCAAAGTGCTTGGACAGCAGGTGTAAACCACCTTGCCCAGCTATTGAACTTAATTTTTTTTTTTGAGACAGAGTCTCACTATGTTGCCCTTGTTAGAGTGCTGTTGTGTCACAGCTCACAGCAACCTCCAATTCTTGGGCTTAAGTGATTCTCTTGTCTCAGCCTCCGAAGTAGCTGGGACTATAGGTGTCTACCACAATGCCTGGCTATTTTCTTGTTGCAGTTGTCATTGTTGTTTAGTTGGTCAGGGTGGGGCTTGAACCCGCCATGTTCAGTGTATGTGGCTGGCACTATAACCACTGTACTATGGGCATCAAGCCCTGAACTTAAATTTTTTTTTCCCCGAGACAGTCTCAAGCCATTGCCCTGGGTAGAGTGCTGGGGCATCACAGCTCACAGCAACCTCCAACTCCTGGGCTCAAGCCATTCTCCTGCCTCTGCCTCCCAGGCAGCTGGGACTACAGGCACCCACCACAGCACCCGCTATTTTTTGGTTTCAGTCGTCATTGTTGTTTGGCGGGCTTGGGCCGGATTTGAACCCCCCAGCTCAGGTGTATGTGGCTGGCGCCTTAGCCACTGTGGATTACAAAATGTACACATTGTAACCTAGTTGTTGGTGCCCTCACATTAACCTGAAATAAAAAATAATAATAATAAAATAAAATGTGGGTTATACTAGCATGCTGGGAGGCCAAGGTGGGTGGATTACATGAACTTAGAAGATGGAAACCAGCCTGAGCAAAAGCTAGACCCCATATCTACTAGAAATAGAGAAACTAGTCTGGTGTCGTGGTGGGTACCTATAATCCCAGCTACCAGGGGGCTGAGGCAAGGGGATCACCTGAGCCCAAGGGTTGGAGGTTGCTGTGAGCAAGGACATCACAGCACTCTACTCAGGGCAGACTCTGTCTCAAAAATATAATTAATAAATTTAGTGCTTCCTGAGTTCTCTGAGTTCTAGTGAAGTATCGAACCTGAGGGGTTAGTGATCAGAAGTGAGGGTAGCATTGGGATGCTAAATTTGCGGCTTGGAATGAGGGAAATCTTGTAAGGTTTGTGCCCTTAAATTTTGAAATTTGACCTAACTTTGGGTAGTCAGTTCAGAAGTCATTACACCACTTAGTAATAGGTAGCTATTAAATTATCTTAATAATATGTAGTTACAACCTCAGGATAGGGAAAGTATTAATACAAGCATACGTGAGAGATATTGCAGGTTCAGATCCAGACTACTGAAATAAAGCGAATATTTCAATAAAGTAAGGCACATGAAGATTTTGGTTTCCCGGTGCATATAAAAGTTATATTTACACTATGCAGTAGTCTATTAAATATGTGATAGCATTATATCTAATGAAACAAAGTAAAACCTTCATTAAAAGGTACTTTATTGCTAAGAGATGCTAACCATCATCTGAGCCTTCAGTGAACCTTAATGTTTTTGCTGGTAGAGGGTCTTGTCTATTGATGGCTATTGACCTGATCAGGGTGATTGTTGCTGAAGAAGTGGCAATTTTTTTTTTTTTTTTTTGAGACAGAGCTTCAAGCTGTCACCCTGGGTAGAGTGCTGTGGCATCACAGCTCACAGCAACCTCCAACTCCTGGGCTCAAGCGATTCTCCTGCCTCTGCCTCCCAAGTAGCTGGGACTACTGGTGCCTGCCACAATGCCGGGCTATTTTTTGGTTGGAGTTGTCATTGTTGTTTGGCGGGCTCGGGCTGGATTCGAACCCGCCAGCTCAGGTGTATGTAGCTGGCGCGTTAGCCACTTAAGCCACAGGTGCCTAGCCGGCAATTTCTTAAGGCAACAGTGAAGTTTGTCCCATCAATTGACTCTTTTGAAGCAGAGTCAGTAGAAAATCTTTTGAAATTGGAGTCAATCTTCTCCAATCTTCCCAATCTCCTGCCACTGCTTTTTCAACTAAGTTTATATAATATTCTAAATGCTTTATTGTTATTTTAGCCTTTTCAGTTCCAAGATTTCTGTTTGATTTTATTTTAAATTTCTCTGCTATATTTCTGAATTACTGCTCTGTTTTATTTTGGAAATTGCTAAGTTTCCTTAAAACTGAAATTTTGAATTCTTGGTCAGAGTTCACATATTGCCATCTTGTTAGGATCAGTCACTGGTTCTTTGCTTTGTCTTTGGGAGGAGGTCATAATTCCCTGTTAGATGTTTCTTGTGGCTACACATCTATGTCTTTCTATTGAAATATTAGTTATTTATTCCAGTCTTCTCTGTCTGGCCATTTTGGTTTTTGTTTCACATGTTTTCTTAGAGATTCTTTGTAATTTACCTATTGTTTTCTTTCACTTTTCTTCCTGGTTAGGTTTCTGCCTATTTTTTGGTGCTAAATGGCACCCAAGACCCAGGTTTGCCTTGGTTCTTGTAGACAATCAGAGTACTGCTGCCCATGGTAAATGGAGGAGATCCCTAAGGGGAAATCCCAAAGGGGAAATGGAGGAGATCCCAAAGGATTTCCCTGGTGGTGTGATAAGACCAGCTAGTCGTTTGTGCCCAAGGGACCTGTGGAACAAACCACCTACAATGTGATGCTTAACAGCCTCTCTGACTTGGCATCTCCTTTGGCCAACTTGCAAAGCAGTTTCCAGGACTGGGGGTGATAGTCCCACTTTCCCCGTTTGTCTCTGACTGTCCTTAGGAATATTTCTCTCTTCATTTACTCCTGATGCTCCACTGCTTCTTTGAGTTGAGGCAGAGACAAGACTCCTAGGTACCCCAAGATGGTGAGGAAGCTGGTTGTCCACCTGGATCTCACATTTTTCAGGGTAGAACCCATGAGTGTGTGTATATGTGGGGATTTTCTGTAGGCACCAAAAGGGAAGAGCATTGCAGATCTGGAAGTCCAATTCTCTTACCATCTGCTTGGAGCTTTTTTACTTCTCTGTGGTCCTGGGAACTGTGTCCATTTTATATTGGAGTTCTCAGTTGGTTATTGCTGGTGACAATCTTGGTGCTGTATATATATATTTTGGGAGGGGGGTGGTGAAGCCAGCTTGCTTCTATGCTGCCAGTTTGGAACTGGAAGTCCTCTCACTCCATTTTATCTCCACTATTGGTTTATGAGATGTATCACTTCAAAACATTTTAAATAGTTTCCCTAGGGCTTAAAATATATATCAATAACTATAAATTTTCTTTTCTTTTCTTTTTTTTTTTGTAGAGACAGAGTCTCACTTTACCGCCCTCGGTGGAGTGCTGTGACGTCACAGGACTCACAGCAACCTCCAGCTCTTGGGCTTCCACGATTTTCCTGCCTCAGCTTCCCGAGCAGCTGGGACTACAGGTGCCCGCCACAATGCCTGAGTACCTATAACTTTTCAATCTGTCTTCAAATAACATTATGCCAATTCATGCACAGAATACAACAGAGTATTTCCAATTTCTGTCTGCCCAGTTTGTGGTATAGTTACAAAACATCTTACTTTCACGTATGTTATAAACTCAAAACCTCAGTCCTATGTTTGCTTTAGTGAATTGTATATTAGAGTGATTGAAATAAAAATTATTTTGTATTTACTTTCATCTTTTAATTCCAGTTATGAAGGCAACTGACTTTATCAATCTAAAAAACTTTACAAATGACAGTGACTGTTTTGTCAAAAATGGAGCCAAATGGCATCAAATAGACCAGAGGTTAAAAGTGAAGATCAGGGAAGGGAGCAGGAATCCACTCAGGAAAGCTGACTGCTACCATGAAACTTGTAGGGGAAAGAGAAGAGAGATGCATGCGAGAGCAAGAATTCCAAAAAAGTTGAAATGGTAAGGGAAGAAAACTCCCAAAAGACCCTGGAGTACATTGGAGATGACTACAACAACAGCAATCTTTTCCTTTGTAGAGGACAGGGAAGGAGTCCCCTCTCAGCTGCAAATTCTGGAGACTGAATGCTGGAGCTGGAGACTGAGGGATCCCCAGAGAGCATCACGAGAAGGTGTCACACCACTGTTGGAGGCATCCAAAGCAATCTCGGGATTGCTTAGCATTGGTGCCACATGTGTTCTGCAGCGGTTCCCAGAAGAGGTCTTCATCTTTCTTGAGCACCAGGAACTGGGCAAGGACAACATATGCCTTGTCAGAGCCCCTTTCCTCCAGCTTCTTGCCCAGGACTTCACCAATCCCAGCTAAGCTCCACACTGGCTTTTCGCTCATGGGCTGTGCCATGAAGTCTTGATGCTTTTTGGGAGGCTGTCATGTTGATCAGGTTTAATCAGCACCTCCAGTTCCTGTAAGCTATCTTCCACTCCCATCAGTAACTCAAGCCACTAGCATTTACTTTCATATTAATGATTTTCACAGTTCTTTATTTCTTTTGGTATATCTTTTGGTAACCTATTTTTGGTATGCTATTCTTCCTGTGTGTATAAATTCCCTTAATGTTTCTTTTAGTGCAAGTCTGCTAGTAGTGAAGTCTGCCAGCTTCTCTTTGCCTGAAAATGTCTTTGTTTTGCATATTTTCTGAGAATGTTTTTCCACTGGGCTTCTTTTTTCTTTTCTTTTCTTTTTTTTTTTTTTTTTTTTTAGAATCTCACTCAGTGACCCTGGGGTTGAGTGCTATGACATCATAGCTCACAGCAAGTTAAAATGCTTGGGTTCAAGTGATTCTCTTGTCTCAGCCTCCCAAATAGCTGGAACTACAGACCTGACTAGTTTTTCTATTTCTATTAGACACAGGGTCTCTCTTTGCTCAATCTGGTCTGGAACTCCTGAGCTCAATTGATCCACCCGCCTTAAGTATAAGCAAATGTGGCACCAGTGCTCCCAGTAGTGCTAGGATTATAGGTGTGAGCCACTGCATCTGGCTGGGCTTATAATTTTTGATTGGCAGTACTTTTGATTCAAAATATTAAAGATGTGGCTCGGTGCCTGTTGCTCAGTGGTTAGGGAACTGGCCACATGCACTGGATCTGAACCTGGCCAGGACCTGTTAAACAACAATGACAATAACAACAAAACAAAACAGCTGGGTGTTGTGGCAGGTGCCTGTAGTCCTAGCTACTGAGAGGCTGAGGCAAGAGAATCGGTTAAGCCCAAGAGTTTAAGTTTGAGGTTGCTGTGAGTTGTGATGCCACTGCACTATGCCAAGGGCTACATAGTGAGACTCTGTCTCAAAAAAAAAAGAAAAAGGGTGGTGCCTGTGGCTCAGTGAGTAGGGCGCCGGCTGCATATACTGAGGGTGGCAGGTTCAAACCCAGCCCCGGCCGAACTGCAACCAAAAAATAGCCGGGCATTGTGGCGGCTGCCTGTAGTCTCAGCTGTTCGGGAGGCTGAGGCAGGAGAATCGAGGAAGCCCAAGAGCTGGAGGTTGCTGTGAGTCCTGTGACGTCACGGCACTCCACCAAGGGCGGTAGAGTGAGACTCTGTCTCTACAAAAAAAAAAAAAAAAAATTAAAGATGTATCTCCAGTGTCTTCTGGCTTGAATGGTTTCTGATAAGAAGTCTGCTTTTCTCATCTCGGCTTCTTGTTTATAAGGTATTCTTTTTCTCTGTTTGCCACTAATACTTTCTTAGCATTGTCCATTTTGAACTGTTAGTCAATAATGTGCCTAGTTTTGTGTGTTAAATCCCGCTTTACTATTGTGAAGTTCTTGGATCTGGCTGAGATATTTTATTACTTTTGGAAAATTCTCAGCCATTATCTCTTTAAGTGTCTTTGCTTCCCATTTGCTCTCTCTTCTGCACCTCAGATCCCCAGTTATGCAAATATTAGACCCTACAATGTCCACTTGTTATTCTGTTTTCTTCACTTCTTGTCTGTATTTTAGTTTGTTTTACTTTAATTTCGGTTGTCTTATATTCAAGTTCTCTGACACTTTCCTCAGCTGTGTTGAGCTAATTTATCCTTCAAAAGCATTCTGATAAAAGCAAAAACATTATGATAAATTTTCTTTCTAGGATTTCCCATTTGACCACTAAATCCCACTGAAATGTCCCATCTGTTCAAGCATATTGTCTGCCCTTTTCACTAGAGCCCTTAGCACATCAGTTATGTAAAATTCCCTGATAATTCCAAAATATGATAATTTCTCTGTTTTGTTTTGTTTTGAGATAGAGCCTCAAGCTGTAGCTGAAAGCAACCTCCAACTCTTAGGCTTAAGTGATTCTCCTGCCTCAGCCTCCCAAGTAGCTGGGACTACAGGCGCCTGCCACAACATTCGGCTATTTTTTGGTTGTAGTTGTCATTGTTGTTAGTCAGGCCCAGGCTGGATTCGAACCCACCAGCTCTGGTGTATGTGGCTGGCACCTGGATGTCATGAAGGTAGAATTCACATTTTCTTTCTTTCTTTCTGTTTTTTTTTTTTTTGGTTGCAGTTTTGGCCAGGGTCAGGTTTGAACCTGCCACCCTCAGTATAGGGGGCTGGCGCCCTAGTCACTGAGCCACAGGCACCGCCCTAGAATTCACATTTTCAATAAATATGCATGACCATTTCTTTACATTTTTTACTTATTGCATATTTTTCTGTAGCCCCATAATGTATGAACATATAGAAACAGCCAAATTCCTATTGATGGACATTTATTTCCAGTTTAAAAAATTGGTATTGTTGGGTGGTGCCTGTAGCTCAGTGAGTAGGGCGCTGGCCCCATATGCCGAGGGTGGCGGGTTCAAACTCGCCCCTGGCCAAATTGCAACAAAAAATAGCCGGGCCTATAGTCCCAGCTACTAGGAGGCTGAGGCAAGAGAATCGTCTAAGCCCAAGAGCTGGAGATTGCTGTGAGTTGTGACGCTACAGCACTCTACAGAGGGCAACTGAGTGAAACTGTCTCAAAAAAAAAAAAATGGTATTGTACAGGTCTTTATAAAAATTAGTCATACATTCTGTTATTTCCATCTGCAAATTTTACTTTCTGATATTAAATATTTTTATATATAGGATGACAAGCATATCTTTTTCACTGTCACCAATAAAACACATAGCTTTTAAAGACAGAGACTAGCAAGTAAATGACAGTGCTATCCTAATTGTCAATATAGTTGATAAAATGTGTAGAAAAATTCAAGACTTTTCCTTTTTTTTTTTTTTTTTAATGAGACAAAGCCTCAAGCTGTTGCCCTGGGTTGAGTGCCATGGTGTCACAGCTCGCGGCAACCTTAAACTCAAGTGATTCTCTTGGCTCAGCCTCCCAAGTAGCTGGACTACACATGCCCGCCACAACACTTGGCTATTTTTTGGTTGTAGCTGTCATTGTTTGGCAAGCCTGAGCCGGATTTGAACCCACCAGCTCTGATGTATGTGGCTGGCACCTTCGCTGCTTGAGCTATAGGCGCCACCCAAGACTTTTCCCTTTTTTGTGTGAGTGGGAGAAGTATGGGGCTAGAGAACTTGACAAAATTAAAGTCCTTCAAACTTGTCAGAAACTTTTCCTAAGGAGATTTGGATTTGACAAAGGCTACAACACTTAGAAATCAGTCAGATCAAATAGACTTTTATAGAAACACAGAGTAAAAAAGCAAGTACTGTAATTTTTTGACATTTATTAAAAAGTATTTGCTATCAGTAACCATTTCTGACACTTTCCAAATATTACAGTAAAACTCTGCCTTAATACACATAGCAGGAGTAGAAATTCAATTATGTAAAATACAGTGTTCCATTTTTCCAAAGTTAACCAGAAACATTATCAGTTTGTACTGTCATTTAAAGTGCACACATGTGCATATACATGCACACCTAAACTTCAACTGATGGTATACGGTACAGAGGCCAAATGTTAAGAAATTCAGCACATCAGCCGGGTGCAGTGGCTCATGCCTGTAATCCTAGCATTCTGGGAGGCAGAGGCAGGTGGATTGCCTGAGTTCACAGGTTCAAGACCAGCCTGAGCAAGTGTGAGACTCCCGCCTCTAAAAATAGCCAGGCGTTGGGCGGGCACCTGTAGTCCCAGCTACTCAGGAGCCTGAGACAAGAGAATTGCTTGAGTCCAAGAGGTTGAGGTTGCTGTAAGCTATGACGCCATGGCATTCTACCAAGTGTGACAAAGTGAGATTCTGTCTCAAAACAAAAAAAATTCAGCACATCCCTGCTAAAGATGGTACATGGGATGGGAACCAACACCAATAAGATTACAACCAAATTCATGTTATTTCAGATTGTAATACTGCTTGATGTTCTACAAGTAAATACATTATTACTTGAAATGACTTTATTAAGATTACTTGCAGGATAGCTTAATACAATTTTCAACATTTACATACTTTTTACTCATTTAGCAAAAAGTACGGAGCACTTACACTGAGTTATGAAATGTCATTGTTTTGTAGATTTGCTGGTTTATAAAACCCTATCTCCTATGCAATGATTGATGTTAACATTCTGACAAAAATCCCTTATGGAACCTTTCTGACCATTATGAATGTTGAAGTTGGCAGAAACATTACATTTTCATTTTTACAAGATTATTTTACATTTAAAAAACTCTAGTGACTGGAAAATGTCAGCTCCCACTTAATGACTTCAAAACAAAACAGAATCTTCATTTCTGTGTAGATTCTCTGCTGAAGGGTAATCCTTACCATACACTTCACTTTTATAGAATTTATCACCACTGTGGACTCTTTGATGAATTAGAAGACCTGAGCTCCAACGAAAACCCTTACCACATGCATCACATTTGTATGGTTTCTCTCCTGTGTGAACTCTCTGATGAGCTTGAAGGTTTGACCTCTGACTGAAGCCCTTTCCACACACCTCACATTTGTATGGTTTCTCCCCAGTGTGGACTCTGTGGTGGGCTTGAAGACTTGAATACCCAGTGAAACCTTTACCACACTGTTCACATTTATAGGGTCTCCCTTCTGCATGAACTCTCTGATGTGCTTGAAGGCGTGAACTCTCACTAAAGCCCTTTGTGCACACCTCACATTTATATGGTTTCCCTCCTGTGTGGACCCTCTGATGTGCTTCAAGGCGTGAACTCTGACTGAAGCCTTTTCCACACATCTCACATTTATATGGTTTCACTCTAGTGTGGACTCTCTGATGACCTTGAAGATATGCTCTCTGACTGAAGCCTTTCCCACATACCTCACATATATATGGTCTCTCTCCAGAGTGTACACTCTGATGACTTTGAAGGTATGATCTCTGACTGAAGCTCTTACCACACTCATCACATTGGTATGGCTTTTCCCCTGTGTGGACTCTCTGATGGGCCAAAAGAGTTGAGGCCTTACTGAAGCCTTTACCACATTCTCTACATTTATAGGGTTTTTCTCCTGTGTGAACTCTCTGATGAATTTGAAGATTAAAGCTCCAACTGAACCCTTTCCCACACTCATCACATTTGAATGGTTTTTCTCCAGTGTGGACTCTCTGATGGCCTTGAAGGTGTGAACTGCGGCTGAAGCCCTTACCACACTCCTCACACTTGTATGGTTTTTCTCCAGTGTGAACTCTCTGATGGCCTTGAAGGTATGAATTCCGACTGAAGCCCTTCCCACATTCCTCACATTTGTATGGTTTTTCTCCAGTGTGGACTCTCTGATGGGCTTGAAGGTATGAACTCCGACTGAATCCCTTATCACACTCTTCACATTTGTAAGGTTTCTCTCCTGTGTGGACTCTCTGATGGACATTAAGAACTGATCTATGACTGAAGCTTTTGCCACATGCATTGCATTTGTATGGCTTCTGTCCAGTGTGAACTCTCTGATGATCTTTAAGTTTTGTATTCCAGTTGAAGACATTTTCACATTCCTTGTAAGTTTTCTCTCCAATGTGAATTTTCTGATGCCCTTGAAGATACAAATTTTGACTGAAATTGTTACTCCAGACATAATGTTTATATGGTTGTTCCCTACTGTGGACTATCTGAAGGTCTTGAAAATGTGAGGCCAGATTGAAGCCATTACCATAGTCCTCAGAATTACAGGGATTCCCTTTCATGTGAACTCTATGTTGAATGCTAAGATTTGAACTACAAATGAAACCCTTCTCACACTCTATACTTGTGTATACTTTCTCTTCAGTGTGGATTTTCTTATGGACTTGAAGACATGAATTCTCATTAAAGATATTCCCACTCTCCTCATATTCAGGGGGTTCCTCTCTAGTTTCAACTTTAAAAATACTATCAAGGTCTAAGCTATGACTAAAAGCTTTTTCATAAATATTGCACCTATAGGACATCTCCCCTGTGTGGGTAAGTTCATATGTGTTAACAGAGGAGTACTGATTTATGTTCTCACCACATTCACTACATTTACACTGTTTCTCCTCCATATGCTCTCTCTGATGGGATTGCAGATGTGAGCTCTCAACAACATCATCTTCTCTCTGAGTATTCTCATGAATATGAAGAACCGAACTATTCCTATAGACCTGTCTACATGGACTGTATGTATAGGACTTTTCAGGCAAGTGAAACTGCTGATGAACTTCAGAGTAGGAGTCATTACTGAAGGCTTTTCTATACTCAGTACATGGGAAGGGATTTTGTCTTGTTTGAACTGAGTCCTGATTAAGTAAGGATACCTTCATGGCATCTTCTCCACAGTCATGACAGCTGTAATTTTTTTCTTTTCTGTGGACTCCTAAATTATCTTTGTGACGTGAGATCCAACTGATGCTGTTACACTTACAGAAATTACTTTTCATGAAAATGTGCTGACATCTACACTGACAATTATGTGACTCTGTCAGATACATCTTCCTCCAACAATGTTGGGCCCTCCAAGAAGGAAGCTCTTGACTTTTTATATAATTAGAACCATCTTCTATACGAGTTAATGTATAGTTCTCATCTTCAGAAATATGAATTGGTATTCCTGCTTGAACCTGACAGAGGGAATCACCTTGTTCTTGTAACTGAAAATTCCTTTCTTGAAAATTTTTCACGGAATCTTGACACCTGATTAACCCATTGGCACCTTGTTGCCAAGGACAGGAAGAAAGCTCTTTGGGGGATAGGTAGCTTAATTGCACTTCTTGAATACTCTCCATCTTTTGTTGATTCTTGTTTCCTATAAGGATAAAGAGAATTCAGACATACACACAAGTGAATGCTTTATTTGGAGATTTCAAGATTTTACACGTAGGTCATAAAATGAAACTCGAATGAATCAAAAGAAAATTCATGTCACTACTTCTAAGAATTCTTAGAAAATGCCTCTTCTTTGGCTATACGAGGTATGGGTTGAGTACCCCTAATCCAACTATCTAAAATCCCAAACTTTTTGAGGCCACTGGACTCCAGCCTGGGCAACACAGCAAGAATTCATCTCAAAAGAGTTCTTGAATAATATCTTATCTATAAGCTCCATCCTATCCTCAACTTAAGAAAAAGGAAAAAAGAGGCAGCACCCTGTAGCTCAGTCGGCCCTGGCCAAATAGCTGGGCATTGTGGTGGGCTTCTGTAGTCCCAGCTACTTGGGAGGCTGTGGCAAGAGAATCGCTTAAGCCCAAGAGCTTGAGGTTGTTGTGAGCTGTGACACCATGGCACTCTACCGAGGGCGACACAGTGAGACTCTGTCTCAAAAAAAAAGAGATGTTTAGTGACGTCTCAGGCTTCTCAAAAGCAAAATTTTCAGTTTTTACAATAATATGTAACATATTTTATAGGAGGCATATCAGATAAAGTATATGAGAAGTTTGGGCTACCAAACAGAGTTTATCATAACGTTTATATTTTTGAGTGTTATCAAAACCACCCAATATATATCCATATATAAACAGTAGAACCTCCATAGCCGATCACCTCCTTCTATTAACCACTTCCTAATTTGACTTAAGTTTAATAGATCAGACATGTACTACATGTATGTATCGGTACAGCAGGCCTAGTTCCATATGTTGACCACCTCCATATGCTGACCAGTTTGTTAAAGTCCCTTGAGTGGTCAACTTACAGATGTTCTAACTGACAAGTCTGAGGGGCAGCAATGGGCAATGCCACTGAAAAGACCGAACAAGCCATAGTAAGTGAATGTGGGAAATTAAAGGAAGTTGAGGGGACAGGTACCTCTGCAGTACTTTGAATTGACTACGTGTGAAATTGGGAGCCGCTAAAAAGTTTAAACAGAGAAATGACATGTTCTGAATGGTTTTCTAGAAGGGGCTCTCTGGCTGCTGTGTTCCTGCTACGTAGTTCTCACCTGAACACCCATTTCTTAGGGTTTCTGTTTCCACCACCAGAAGATTTTCTTCTTTCTCCAACTGGGCTATTAGGTCTGGTTTGAAGGGCTGATGTGCTATAAAAGAAAAGAAAGGAAAGCAAAAGGTTTTAAGTTTGATGATATCTAATTTTTCCCAATTTGTCAAAACTTGGCAAATAAGTATACTCAGACCAAGTGTGGCTCTCTTTTATATCCCTTCCACCCTAGTACTTCCCACCCACTCTAAGAAACTAGCTTTATGATTTTCCTTTTTTTTTCTTTGAGACAGACTCTTACTCTGTCACCCTGGGTAATGTGCCATGGCATCATAGCTCACAGCAACCACAAACTCCTGGGTTCAAGTAATCCTCTTCCCTTAGCCTCCTGAGTAGCTGGGACTGCAGATGGCCACCACCATGCCTGACTAATTTTCCTACTTTTAGTAGAGACAGGCTCCCATTCCTGCTCATACTGGTCTCTCTTAAACTCCTCACCTCAAGCAATCCACCTGCCTAGGCCTCCCAGAGTGCTAGGATTACAGGTATAAGCCACCCCGCCCAGCCTATGATTTTCTGATTAATCCTTCCTTCCTGTATTTCTCCTTACAAAGATAAGCAGATACATAAATTCTGTGTTAGGTACTCATTTTTCCTTCTTTCTTTCATGAATTGTAGTAGACTATTAATACTCTTTTGCACTATCTTTAGGGAAGATTCCTAGAAATGGACTGTCTTTAGGGAAAACTCCTAGAAATGGATTGCTAGGGAAGGGAAAACCTAACTATGTTACATATAGTCAAATTGCCCTCTGTAGGGGTTGTACCATTTTCCATTACTTCTTTCAGTATATGAGAGTGCTATATTTGCCACAACTTTGCCAAAAATAGGTACAGTGTTGAGTTTTTTAATTTTTGCCAATCTCATGGTTGAAAAATGATAATTCAGTAGAATTTTAATTGGTATTTCTCTTATTTTTAATGAAACTGAACATTATGCATATATATACATATTTAAATGTGTGTATGTGTATTTGGATGTACATGAATACATCTGCATACACAAATACATCCCTTCTAGCTGCATCTCCTGAGACCAAGAAACAAAGACCTAGCATTCAGATTTGATGTGAAACGCCATTCCCCGATAAAAGCAAAGGATAATTCCAGAGCTGAGACAAAGCAGAAGATGAGCAGAGAACATCATACACTGCCATAAAGTAAAAAAGTGCTCACAGAAAATAAAAAAAAATTGGGGGCATGTTACAAGGGCACAGAAGCCAGCTCAGAGGACCCAAATTTGAGGCAACATTACCATCAAAATAATGACAGTAATAAATTATAAACATTTTATTTTAGTATTATTATTTTTTGAGACATAGTCTCAAACTGTCACCCTGGATAGAGTTCTATGGTGTCATATCTTACAGCAATCTCAAACTCTTGGGCTTAAGTGATTTTCTTGCCTCAGCCTCGCAAGTAGCTGGGACTACAGGTGCCTGACACAACGCCCGGCTATTTTTTGGTTGTAGTTATCATTGTTGTTTGGCAGGCCCAGGCCAGATTCGAAACTGCCAGCCCCGGTGTTATGTGGCTGGCTCCCTAGATGCTGAGCTACAGGCACCGGTCCAATCGTAAATCATTTTAGAATAAGAGTCCGCGGCCAGGCATGAGAGATAAATAACCATCATATGCCTCCAGATGTGATTCCCTCGAAAGGATACTCTACCTATGTAGTGTTACCGCTTGCAGGGATCATCTGACCCTAATTCTGAGGAAACATTAGTAATGTTCCATTAAAAATAGGGGGGAGGGATGACAATACTCTTAAAAAATAGTCACTGTTTTAAAAGACAAAGAAATGCTGTGGAAATGTTCTAAATGAGAGAAGGCTAAAGAGACATGGCAACCAGACAAGACTCTAGCCTAGATCCTGTTCTGGAGAGAGAAAAATATGCTTTAAGTGGGGAGTAGGAGGGTGGCACCTGTGGCTCAAGGAGTAGGGCACCGGCCCCATATACCGGTGTTGGCAGGTTCAAACCCAGCCCTGGCCAAAACTGCAAAAAAAGAAAGAAAAAGAAAAAAATAAAATGTAAGTGGGGTGGTACCTGTGGTTCAGTGGGTAGGATGCTGGCTCCATATAGAGAGGTGGCAGGTTCAAACCCGGCCCCAGCCAGCTAAAACAGCAGTGGTAACTGCAACAAAAAATAGCCAGGCGTTGTGGCAAGCGCCTGTGGTCCCAGCTACTCAGGAGGCTGAGGCAAGAGAAACGCTCAAGCCCAAGAGTTGGAGGTTGCTGTGAGCTGTGACGCCATGGCACTCGATCGAGGGTGACAGAGTGAGATTCTATCTCAAAAAAAAAGAAATAGGGTGGCACCTGTGGCTCAGCGGGTAGGGTGCCAGCCCCTTATACCGAGGGTGGCGAGTTCGAACCCGGCCCTGGCCAAACTGCAACAACAACAAAAAGAAAAATAGCTGGGCGTTGTGGTGGGCACCTGTAGTCCCAGCTACTTGGGAGTCTGAGGCAAGAGAATCGCTCAAGCCCAAGAGTTAGAGGTTGCTGTGAGCTGTGATGCCATAGCACTCTAGCAAGGGTGACAGAGTGAGATTCTATCTCAAAAAAAAAGAAATAGGGTGGCACCTGTGGCTCAGTGGATAGGGTGCCGGCCCCTTATACCGAGGGTGGCGAGTTCGAACCCGGCCCTGGCCAAACTGCAACAACAACAACAAAAAAAAATACCTGGGCGTTGTGGTGGGCACCTGTAGTCCCAGCTACTCGGGAGGCTGAGGCAAGAGAATCGCCTAAGCCCAGGAGTTGGAGGTTGCTGTGAGGTGTGACGCCACAGCACTCTACTGAGGGTGATAAAGTGAGACTCTGTCTCTAAAAAAAAAAAAGAGGAAGAAAAAGTATCCAATGTACTCAGCCCTACTATGAAGCTAAATTATAGCTTTCACATGAAGGCTATAACCCAACTATAGCATAAGACTATGGGGAAAGGACCAAGGAAGGGGAAGGGAGGGAGGAGGTTTTGGTGGAGGGAGGGTAAGAGGTGGGGCCACATCTACGGTGCATCTTAGAATGGGTACAGGCGATTACACTAATGTACACATCTATGATTTAACAATTAAAAAAAAAGAAAGAAATATAAAAGGACCTTGGCTCAGAGCCTGTGCTCAGTGGCTCAGTGGTTAGGGCACAAGCCACATGCACTGGGGCTGGTGGGTTTGAACCTGGTGTGGGACTGCTAAACAACAATGATAACAACAACAGCAAGAACAAAATAGCTGGGCGTTGTGGCAGGTGCCTGTAGTCCCAGCTACTTGGGAAGCTGTGGCAAAACAGAACTGCTTAAGCTCAAGAGTTTGAGGTTGCTGTGAGCTGTGATGCCATAGCAATCTACCGAGGGCAACATAGTAAGACTCTGTCTGGGGGGAAAAAAAAAAAAAAAATATATATATATATATATATGTGTGTGTGTGTGATTTCATAATTAAAATGAGAGCATAGTCATAGATTAGATGAAAGTATTATAGCTATACTGGGGACATGTGAGAGAAAATTCCTTTTTTTACAAAATAAACTGTGCAGGAAAAGATTAACCTTGTCCAAACAGAGGTCTGGCTTTTGCCCTTAGCTCCTGAGGGTAATCTTTAAGTCCTTGGACTATCATGCCTGATGACAGTGTCTTCTGTTTACCAAGAGGCCTTGGGCCATGCCACATAGTTAAATAATGTGATTTATAATGGGGGCTTTAAGCCACGTGGTATAATCATAACTTCTGGAGGGATGGAGTCTCAGATCAGGCACCCTGGTGGTCAACCATATCCAAATGACCAAGCTCCAATAAAAACTCTGGACACCAAGACTCGGGTGAGCCTCTCTGGCTGGCAATACTCCAAGTGTATTGTCACACATTATTGCTGGGAAGAGTTAATCCTGTAATGACTGGACTGGGAGAGAGGTTTAGGCTTGGAATTCTCCTGGACTCCACCCTATGGGCCTCTTCTCTTGGTTGATTTTGATTGATTTTAATATGTTTCCTTTCCCTGCAATAAGCACCATGGGGATAATAGCTTTCAGTGAGCTCAGAGTCCTTCTTTGAATTATTGAGCCTAAGAGTGGTCTTGGGGAATCCCCAACTTGCATTTGGTGTCAGCAGTAAGTCCCCAACTTGCATTTGGGGACTCTCAACTCTCCATAGACACTTAAGTATTTAGAGCAGCGGTTCTCACCTGTGGGTCACGACCCCTTTTTAACAATGAAAATACATTGTGGCATTAGGATGGTTGAGAACTACTGATTTAGAGAGAAAGGACCATAGTGTATGTAAATTACCCTCAAGTAGTTTTGACAAAATACGGACATATATATATTTTCATATACACATAAATAAATCTAGAGAAAGAACATGAGTGCAAATATAAGGCAAATGGGGTAAAATGTTACTAGCAGTGAATCGAGGTACAAAGCTATGCGGTGTTCTTGTTCTTTTACTTTTGCAAATTTACTGTAAGTTTAAAGTGATTTACGAATACACTGTTAAAGAAAAAAACAAAATGCCTCCAAAAAGTCAAGATAAGGCCAGGCATGGTGGCTCATGCCTATAACCCTAGCACTCTGGGAGGCCAAGGTAAGTGGATTGCCTGAGTTCAGGAGTTGGAGACCAGCCTGAGCAAGACAGAGATCCCGCCTCTACTAAAAATAGAAAAACTAGCCAGTGTAGTGGTGGGTGCTTGTAGTCCTAAAGTCCTAGGTACTTGGGAGGCTGAGGCAAGAGGATTGCTTGAGCACCAGAGTTTGAGGTTACTATAAAATATGATGCCATGGTATTCTACCTAGGGCAACAGAGTGAGACTCTGTCTCAAATAAACAAATCTAAAAACCAAAAAGTTAAGGGTTTTGTTTTTTTTTGAGACAGAGTCTCACTTTGTCACCCTCAGTAGAGTGTTATGGCATCATAGCTCATAGCAACCTCAAACTCTTGGGCTCTAGTGATTCTCTTGCCTTAGCCTTCCAAGTAGCTGGGACTGTAAGAGCCTGCCACAATACCTGGCTATTTTTACAGACAGGCATCTTGCTCTTGCTCAGGGCTGGTCTTGAACCTGTGAGCTCAGGCAATCCACCCACCTTGGCATCCCAGAGTGTTAGGGTTACAGGCATGAGCCACTGTGCCCAGCAAAAAGTCCTTGAAAAACAAAAAAGCTGGAGGTAGAGCATGGTGGTTCACACCTGTAATCCCAGAACATTGGGAAGCCAAGGCGGGAAAATTACTTGAGGCCAGCAGTTCAAGACCAGCCTGGGAAACAGCTCTTATTCTCACAAAAAAATAAAAAAAACTAGCTGAACATAGTGGCATGTGTCTTTAATCCTAGCTACTCCGGAGGCTAAGAGCAGAAGGATCACTTGAGCCCAAGAAGTCGAGGTTACAGGAGCTGTGACGGCATTCCACCAGCCTAGAAGACAGAGTGAGACCTTTTCTTTAAAAAAAAAAAAAAAAAGCTGAGCAAATTAATAAACTGGACTGATGACAAACCAATGGAGCAGGACCAACATTTGCCCATTATACAGTTGAAAAGGAAAGACAAACCTTTACCTGGAGAGAACCATCAGAAACATCTTGTCTCTGTTGCACAGGTGGGACTCCTGAAATCATTTTTAGATTTTTGAACAACTGAGTCATAGTTTGAAACAATTGAGCACAAAGACACCTCAGGAGGCTGCCACTGAGTTACAAAGGGCACCTGTCCTCACCCACTAGGAGCAGGTTCTTGAAATTCTCCAGCATTACATCTCGGTACAGCCTCCTCTGGGCAGAATCCAGCAGCCCCAGCTCCTCTTCTGTGAAGACCACAGCCACGTCCTTGAATGTCACCATCTCCTACAATACCAAACACATGCAGACTATGAGAGCAGGGCAGTGCTGAGATGTAAAGGATAGGAACCTATTTTGGATTCGGAAGGACTTGAGTCAAATGTAAGTAGCTGCCTTCTGTTTGCCTCCCATACTGCTAATTCCATCCATCAAAAGGGCTGTAAGAGAAAAAAATCCTTGTACCTCAAATTGTTGTCATTTGTTAGTACTCACATAGGTAAGGTCCTGGAACTCTGTTGCATCCTGGATTACTAATATTTTAAATTTTGCCAATAATGACATTTCCCCCACAAAAGCTCTAGTTTCGACAGTATCTGATGGTATCCCTTTCCCCTGTTTTACTCATTCACACACATCAAACTTACAGGCTATTAGTCACCCTTATTGCTTAAGTAGGTAAGTCCCCCTCTGTGCCACATCTGAGGACTGCAGTGTGTTTGGCTGTGGTGGCGGGCACAGCTCTGGAGCCTGACTGCCTGTGTCCACATCTGGATGTGCTTGCCTTGTGCTAGCTGTGTGATCTGCAACAGGATTCTTTTCTCTTTTTTTTTTCTTTGAGACAGTCTCACTTTGTTGTCCTCAGTGGAATGCCATGGCACCATAGCTCACAGCGACCTCACTGTTGGGGTTAAGCAATTCTCTTGCCTCAGCCTCCCTAGTGGCTGGGACTACAGGCACCCACCACAACGCCCAGCTAGTTTTAGAGACTAGATCTTACTCTGGCTCAGGCTGGTCTTGAATTTGTGAACTCAGGCAATCCACCCACCATACACGTGTGAGCCACCACACCCAGCCTTTGGGACAGGTTTCTTATCCTCTCATTTACATCCAGAGAAGCCTATACCACAGGGTTCTTGTAAGAAAATGAGTAACCACATACAAACCATTTAGCAACCACATACAAACCATTTAGCAACAATGCGTAGCACATAGTAAGTACCCAGTAAACATTAGCTACATTATTAATATTTTCTTTCTGTCTTTTTTTTTTTTTTCCGTAGAGACAGTCTCACTTTACTGCCCTCGGTGAAGTGCCGTGATGTCACAGGACTCACAGCAACCGCCAGCTCTTGGGCTTCCACGATTCTCCTGCCTCAGCCTCCTGCACAGCTGGGACTACAGGCACCTGCCACAACGCCTGGCTATTTTTTAGTTGCAGGTTGGCCAGGGCTGGGTTTGAACCCACTACCCTCGGTATATGGGGCCGGCACCCTACTCACTGAGCCACAGGCACCACCCATTGTTAATATTTTCATCTTGCCTTTTATCTCATTTCAGTACTGCACAGTAATTCAAGGAATTGATGATCTGGAATATCATGAACTGATTCAATCAATGCCCCCTTAGTTTCTGGTTACCTATTATAAACAATGTTGCAAAAACATTCTTTTACAGCTTGGCGCTTGTAGCTCTGAGGCTAGGATGCCAGCCACATGCACCAGAGTTGGTAGGTTTGAACCCAGCCCGGGCCTGCCAAACAACAATGACAACAATGACAAAAAATAGCCTGGCATGTGGTAGAGCCTATAGTCCCAGCTACTTGGGAGGCCGAGGCAAGCTGTGAGCTGTGATGCCACAGTACTCTACCTACCAAGGGCAACATAGTGAGACTCTGGCTCAAAAAAAAAAAAAAAAAAAAAAAATTTTTTCGGCAGCGCCCATAGCTCAGTGGGTAGGGTGCCAGCCACATTCACCAAGGCTGGTGGGTTCAAATTCGGCCTGGGCCAGCTAACGCAACAATGACAACTGCAACAGAAGAACATCGGGCGTTGTTGTGGGCACCTGTAGTCCCAGCTACTTGGGAGGCTGAGGCAAGAGAATCACTTAAGCCCAAGAATTGGAGGTTGCTGTGAGCTGTGATGCCACAGCATTCTCCCAGGTGGTAGCTTGAGACTCTAAGAAAAAATTCTTTTACATAGACCTCACTTCATGGAACTCTGTTGATTATCTCCACAAAATAATAGCAAAGGCTTGGCAACTGTGGCTCAAGTGGCTGGGGCGCCAGCCACATACACCTGAGCTGGTGTGTTCAAATCCAGCCCAGACCCGCCAAACAACAATGACAACTACAAGCAAAAAATAGCTGGGCTTTGTGGCACGTGCCTGTAGTCCCAGCTACTTGGGAGGCTGAGGCAAGAGAATTGCTTAAGCCTAAGACTTGGAGGTTGCTGTGAGCTGTGACACCATGGTACTCTACCCACGGCAACAGCTTGAGACTCTGTCTCAAAACAAACAAACAAAAAAGCAATGTTGAAAAATAATGTCCTTTAAAGTTTTGAAATCATAATGGTATTTCCCCGCAAAAAGATTTTTCCACCTTAGACTATACCTGTGGACATAAATACTTAAAAACACACACACACACACACACAAAAAAAAAAACTTAGATAATCACAGAAGCAAATTTGAGAAGTAAAAACCATTTTTTTTTTCTTTTGGCTGGGGCTGGGTTTGAATCCGCCACCTCCAGCATATGGGGCTGGCACCCTACCCCTTTGAGCCACAGGCGCTGCCCAAAAGCAGTTGTTTTTTTTTTTAGACAGTGTCTCAAGCTGTCACCCTGGGTAGAGTGCTGCGGCTATTTTTTGGTTGCAGTTGTCATTGTTGTTTGGTGGGCCTGGGCTGGATTTGAAACCAGCCTGAGACCCCATCTCTAAAAATAGCCGGGAATTGTGGGGCACGCCTGTATTCCCAGCTACTTGGGAGGCTGAGGCAAGAGAATTGCTTGAGCACAAGAGTTTCAGGTTACTGTGAGCTATGACACCATGCCCTCTATTGAGGGTGACAAAGTGAGATTCTGTCTCAAAAAAAGTGCTATTATTTTAAGTGGGAAAAAAAATCCCAATTCAAAATTATTACTGCAAGTATGGTTAGAAATGCATATTTAGAAAATGCCATGGGGAAAATAAAAAACCAGAAGAAATGTGTGGGATTTTTTATTTGTATTTATTTATTTGTATTCTCTTTTACGCTATTATCTGTGAAATAAAAATGCCAACAAAATAAATTAAAAACTAGGGGTGGCGCCTGTGGCTCAAAGGAGTAGGGCGCTGGCCCCATATGCAAAAGGTGGTGGGTTCAAACACAGCCCCAGCCAAAAACTGCAAAAAAAAAAAAAAAGCAAATTAATTAATTAAAAACTAAAAAGAAATTTTAGAAAAGGCAAAAACAAAATCAATATTAAATACCTACTATTGTTCTTTACCCTTGACAACGAGAGGGGGAAAAAAATGTGTCCACTGACTGTGAATGAGGTAGCATGTAAGATGACAGAAATGAAAATCAACTCACCGGGAATTTGGTCATTTTCTCCTTTTTCTAGCGTAAGTCAGAGACCTAAGAAAGCAGAGCAGGGTAATATAAAAGAAGCCATGAGAGAGAGAAAGGGAAATGTATCTTTGTGCAAATTAGAAAAAAGTGCCTCTCCCCCAGCAGATGTGGCCACATATAGCCTCTAAGCCAGGGGTCCTCAAACTATGGCCTGTGGGCCACATGCGGCCCACCAAGGACATTTATCTGGCCTGCCAGGTGTTTTTGCCACAGCTGCCTGTCCTGCTTAGCAGCCCACTCTTCCCAGCCCGCAGTGCACATGTGTGGAATGTGCCCCACACTCTCTTGACTCCCCTCCTACTCTCTGTCTCTGACTCCTTCTCTCAGTCTCTGGTGTAATCAGAGGAGTCATCAGGTTGCCTGTGCAGAGCCTGATGCTGCCTAAGGAACGAGGAAAGAACAAGTTAGGGTTTTTTTTTTGTTTTGTTTTGTTTTTGTTTTTAAGTTAGGAGGTCTTTTTTTTTTTTTTTAATTTTGCAGTTAGTAGGGCCTTATTTTTGCCGTTAAGGGGGCCTTTTTTCCTAAAGTTAGGAGGTCTCTTTCTTATGCAGATAGGGAGTGCATTTTTTGAAGTTAGAAGAGCTTATATTTTTTTTTTTGAATTTAGGAGAGCCTTTTTTTTTAAGTTGGTTAGTTGGTTGGGGGTGGTTTCTAGGGGAGTTGCATCACAGTGATAACACAAATAGCACTCAATGCTAATGC